>WWET01003334.1:166631-186846 GCA_011038615.1 Limnodynastes dumerilii | reverse complement strand
AGTACAGCGGCGTGAGCCGCTGTTCGTGACATAGATTGGAAGGAAATATTAGATAATTTAGGGTTGGAGTTAGTTGAGGACGATGAGGCTCCAAGAAAGACCCGGGGAAACACTCCCATCTCAAACCCGGATGAGGATAAGAACAGTGCCCCTATAAACAACAGAGGTAATAATGATAAAAATAAAAATAAGAAAAGGCAGAAGAGTAACTCCAATAGGAACAACTCTGAAAGGGATAAAAGCAATGTAGAAACTAAAAAGAAGGAGAAGGGTCCTAGGGATTTATCAAGAGATAGGGAAGATCACCGGAGAAGTTTAAAGAAGAGTAGACCCGACACACAAGAACCGAGCACATCTACCTCCGCTAATGACATCAATAGACCTCCACAAGTAAGTAGAGACACGGAGGAAAAAAAGAGAGAGAGGGAGTATTCAAGATTGAGGTCTAGAACTCCAATTAGGAGGAGGGAAAGGTCTCTATCTACAGGTAGTGATAGGAGGGATGACAGGGAGACAAAGAGTAGAGAGAATAGGGAGAAAACAAGGAGTAGATCCGGAATGAGAAGGGAGAATAGACAAGAAAGTCATGGGAGAAGATCGAGAGGGAGATCTGGAGATTCAAGGAGGAGATCAGGAGATCGGGATAGAATACAACCAGATAAAGGGTTTTACTATCATCCACGTGAAAATCGACCCCCTCAAAGGAGAGATCAGTATGAGGAATATAGGCATCACCCACAAGATAGACATTATTATTACCCACAAGATAGGTATTATCAAAATAAGTACTCAAACTATGGAAATCACAGACAAGATTATATATGGAACCCACCCCCCCGATACAGAGAGTTTGGACATGGGAACTTTGGATGGAGACCACGATTCGAGGGGAGACCCCCTTTTTTAGGATAGGAGCCCCTCAAAAAAATAAAAATAGCAGGGGAAAGAGGGGCGGATTGGGAAAGAAAAAAGAGAAGAGAATTGAAAGAAGGAGGGTTATGAGGAGGGAAATTAAAGAAAAAAAGGAAAGAGAATCAGTTAAGATTTTCAATTTAAGCACCTATCAGCTGAAAGAGGAAGAAAAGCAAATTTTGGGCAAAGGCCTGAAATTTGCTCCAACTAAAGGCATTAATGATTTTAACCTGTATGTGGACCTACAACGGTTTACACGCAGATTGGCGTTAAAGAAATTTTTTAAAAGACAGGAAAAAGAAAGAGAAAATGCTCCCCAACAGCAGATTAACAACTCTAAAAAAATTTTTAAAAAACCTTCTACCTTTTTTCCCCAACATGTCATGGGTAACTGGATTACCACCTTTAGTGAATTGGTAAAGAAGGAATTTAGGAAGATTAAAAACAACAAAAATATGCGGTCCAATATTACCAGGAAAGAAAAGGAGGCCCTAAAATCCTTAAAGGAAAACAAGGATATTATAATAAAGCCCAGTGATAAGGGAGGTGGGATTGTGATTCAAAATAAAATGGATTATGATGAGGTATGCCATTCCCTACTACGAGACAATAATACTTATGAGAAATTAAAAGGGAATCCCACCCCTGTGATAAAGAAGAAACTGGAGAGTTTGGTAGAGGGTTATTATAATAAAGGTTTCCTAACTAAAGATGAAAAAGAGTATTTAATACCCGACCATCCAAATATACCCATTTTCTATACTCTCCCTAAAGTACATAAAGATGCTTTAAGACCACCAGGGAGACCTATAGTGTCGGGGGTAGGGTCGATTACGGCGTACCTTTCAGAGTGGGTAGATAATAGGATACAACTATTGATGAGAGACATTAAATCATACCTGAAGGACACAGGTCACATCCTGAGAATACTTGAACAGTCCCAGGTGATAGGGGAAACACATATGGTGACAGCGGATGTCTGTTCACTGTATACGGTTATTAAACATGACAAGGGAATAGAGGCAATGGACTGGATGCTGAGGAAGGTGAACACTCCAGAATTGGAGAGAGATTTCATTCTAGACAGCATCAAGTTCATTTTACATAATAATTTCTTTTGGTATGACAACGCGTTTTACATCCAACGCACTGGAACGGCCATGGGGACAAAATTCGCGCCAGCTTATGCGAATGTCCTCATGGCCTATTGGGAAGAACATTTTGTCTACAACCACCCAGAGGCTAAAGAACACCTAGTCATGTACCATAGATACATTGACGACTTGTTCTTCCTCTGGAGAGGAGATGCAGCATCATTGGATGAATTTTGTTTGGCATTAAATAATAACAATTGGGATCTGAGACTCTCTTTCAATAGGAGTGATAGTTCGGTGGGCTTCCTGGACTTGAAAATCACGATCCAAGGAGGTAGAATTGAGACTGATATGTTTAGGAAGCCCACCGATACTAATTCCTTCATTCCTAGAGAGAGTAGTCACCATGTTAGGTGGTTGGACTCGGTCCCAAAGAGTCAACTTATTAGAGCTAGGAGAAATTGTTCATCAGATTCTGACTTTAAGAAACAGGGAATTGTTCTGATGGAACAATTTGAAAAGAAGGGGTATAATAAATTTAAGATACAGAATACCCTGTTAGAAATAAATAAGATGAAAAGGAAAAATCTCCTTCAGGAAAAAAAGGGAAAAAAATCTATGACCACCCTGAAAAAGGTTCCATTTGTCACACAATTTAACCAAAACTATGGGCTGATTGAAAAAGCCCTTTTTAAACATTGGAGTCTGCTAAAAAATGATAGAGAGTTAGAAGAGTTTATTGGAGATAAACCTACTTTTCTATATAGGAAGGCAGAAAATTTACAAAATATGTTGGTTAGGAGTATCACCTCCCAACCATTTGGTCCTAAAAGAACAGCAAATCCAGGCTTCCACAGATGTGGCAATTGCCATATGTGTAGAGAAGTCAAAATGGATTCTACTAAAATTGAGAATTTTACTGTTTCAGCGACTAATAAGGTTAAGAGAATTAAACACTTTGTTACATGTGACAGTAAAAATTGTGTTTATGTCATTGAATGTAAGTGCTCACTCCAGTACGTGGGAAGAACATCTAGGAAATTGAAGGAACGCTGGAGTGAGCACTTACGGAATATTAGGAAGGGAGATACTAAACATCCCTTATCTTGTCATTTTAAGGATGTTCATGGTAGTAAGACTGAAGGAATTGTAAAGTGCATTGGTATTGATAGGGTGGAAGGTACTTGGAGAAATGGGGAAAAAATAGGACCCCTAGCTAGAATCGAAATGGCCACGATTTTTGAGATGGACACATTAACCCCTAAAGGCTTGAACAATATGTTCGAGCTTAAATGGTTCTTATAATCATCACTTATATTTATCACTTATAGTTATCAACACACACATTAGATACTCTATAACCTTTTGATCACTTACCTCTCTCATTATAGTGACCAATTTTTACGGTTACTATTAGCAACCACAAGCTGCACTTTTTATGATCTCACCGATAAGGAAGGATAATTCTTTTCAATCAGGATACATTGTAGTCACTTGATTTTGTATGGACCCAAGATTAGATATACCATTCACTTTACGTCTCACTGATCACTTATTATGAGAATATGGTTACTATTAGGATAATATTTTATGGTTTTCTCAACAACTTCAAGTCTCACTCTTTATATTTACTGAGAATACATATTTACAGGTTATTTTTGAGTTCAAGAACCATTTTGGTAAAAAATCTCTTCGGAACATGAAAGTGGTGTGTTTATATGTTTTTTATTTATGTATTTTTTCTCCTATGTATCTAATATTAGATACAATATTGTTCTAGGATTATCTGTTACGTTCAGCAGCGCTGGGGACCGGAGCTTACCTTCGGTTCCAGCGATGCTGCGTCCTCTCTCTCCTCTCTGCCAGGCGCCGTACATGCCGCTGACGGCATGTAAACAAACCCCACGTGTCCAGCGGCAGGGCGCGCGCCTGGTCTCTCCCTCTTCTTATGCTGTTTCCCTGTGTGGGGAAACAGCCTATCAGGATCCTCCTGTTCTGGCTGCTGGCCTATCAGGGTCCAGCAGCCTTTATTTAAATCCCCTCCTTCTTGTTTCTGGCGCCGATTATAGTTACTGTTTCAGTGCTGTAGTCTGCTATTTTCTGGTGTGCCTAGTGCTCTTGCCTAGTGATCTGACCGTTGAGTGCCCTTTGTCCTGTTACCATCCCTGCCTGATTTATCTTGTGTATCTCGCTCCCGCTCTCCCACCTTCGTGTACCTACCCTCTCCCATCTCACCTACCTCTTCCCTGGTGTGCATGTCTCTGTTACCCCTTCGGGGGTCCCGCTGGATGTCTGGGCGCGTGTATGCCCTGGTCCGTCTTGTCTCGTCCTGTGAACCATCTTTCGTCCACCGTACCTTGTTCAGTGTTAATTGTCGTCCGTCGCAGGTCGGTATCTACCGACCTGCCCTGCTCCCTCTGTTCTCGAATTCGCCTATTCCCTGGTTCGGGTACTCACCTCTGGTGTCTAGCTTCTCTGCTCCGCGGGTCCGGTTCAACGGGGAACGACCAGGTTATTGGGCCGCAGCCAAATCCATCCCCACCATCAGGGGCTCTGGTGAAAACCCCCCGATAATAAAGTTCACGTACCCCGGCAGCCGACTCGGCCACGCTACTCTATTCTCCCGTGGTCACCTCGGTACTCATCAAGGTAATCCCGAGGTACCACTCCTTACCACTGATCTTCTCACGGCCACTCCGGTACTCATCCAGTTAAACCCGGAGTGCCGTAACAGCTTCTATATATGTGCTTCAATGTGTGACATACATTGATAATTCATACTTGTGTAACGTAAGTAGATTATAATGCTTAAAGTGATAAAACCTTTCTTTATTATAAAAACTACAAAGTGTGCTGTAATAAAGACAAATGCCCTGTTAATACAGGTAGTTAATACAAATAATTCAAAGTACCAGTAGTACTTTGAAATTGCAAGATAGGGCTTAACCAGTGATAGTGACTTATCAAGACCCGCCAATATAGAATAATATTTATTTAATGGGATTAAAACAAATACATACAATTTAATAAGGGATATCCCTGTGTTTAGGGCCAATTGCACATGCTCTGTTTTTACTTTATTTTCGGTTCTTTTGCATTGTAAGGAATTAGACTTTTTTAAACTAATATTTCACTAGGGCATACGTTTTTAATTGTTCTAATAAAGATTTATGTTTTATATATACGTAATATTTCATGATTTAAAAGACCCAGAGTGCCAAGTTAGGTAGCCTTCACCTCAGGGGGACGTCCGAGTGACGGGCATCCCTCTTTTGGGGTATTTTCCTTTTTCTGTTACATAAATTTGTACCCTGCCTCTTAATTGTGTTTTATATGTAACTTTTGCCTTTGTACAATGCTGTGGATACCGTGTGGCACCTTATAAATAAACATTATTATTATTATTATTATTATTATTATTATTATTATTATTATTATTATTATTATTATTATTATTATTATTATTTCCATTATTATTATTATTATTATTATTATTATTATTATTATTAATAATAATAATAATAATAATAATAATAATAATGTTTATTTATAAGGTGCCACACGGTATCCACAGCATTGTACAAAGGCAAAAGTTACATATAAAACACAATTAAGAGGCAGGGTACAAATTTATGTAACAGAAAAAGGAAAATACCCCAAAAGAGGGATGCCCGTCACTCGGACGTCCCCCTGAGGTGAAGGCTACCTAACTTGGCACTCTGGGTCTTTTAAATCATGAAATATTACGTATATATAAAACATAAATCTTTATTAGAACAATTAAAAACGTATGCCCTAGTGAAATATTAGTTTAAAAAAGTCTAATTCCTTACAATGCAAAAGAACCGAAAATAAAGTAAAAACAGAGCATGTGCAATTGGCCCTAAACACAGGGATATCCCTTATTAAATTGTATGTATTTGTTTTAATCCCATTAAATAAATATTATTCTATATTGGCGGGTCTTGATAAGTCACTATCACTGGTTAAGCCCTATCTTGCAATTTCAAAGTACTACTGGTACTTTGAATTATTTGTATTAACTACCTGTATTAACAGGGCATTTGTCTTTATTACAGCACACTTTGTAGTTTTTATAATAAAGAAAGGTTTTATCACTTTAAGTAAAATAATCTACTCACTTTACACAAGTATGAATTATCACTGTATGTTACACATTGAAGCACTTATATAGAAGCGAATGGTATGATGATACATATGGAGTGATGTACTGCGTAAACCTCTGCATATGGGTAGTATAAACGGAGGAGACAATTATTTAGGACAATGGATATTCTACAATTTCTATATTTGTTTAAAATTATGGATAGGTATTTTTAAGTAGAAAGATAGAGTGATAACAACAATTC
This sequence comes from Limnodynastes dumerilii, assembly GCA_011038615.1. Taxonomy (NCBI): domain Eukaryota; kingdom Metazoa; phylum Chordata; class Amphibia; order Anura; family Limnodynastidae; genus Limnodynastes; species Limnodynastes dumerilii. Next base: position 180,470 of record WWET01003334.1, on the reverse strand, counting down.
TCTTGAATTTTATAAGAAGACTTTATTAATTAAAGGGTTAATTTCTTAGAGATCAGAATACAACTCAAGTGACTGGCAGATATTTATGTTAATCACAATGGACCCAATAGGAAATGATGCGTCAATATATATTTAGACACCTGTGCAGTAGACAGGTGATGTCCATGAATACGTTGGGCTGAGAGGACGCTGTGCAAAAGCGCCCTCTCCTGCAAGTACATATTGAGCCCTTTAATCCTGCAGTAAATTGAGATGAACTTTTCTATTTGGCGGGTCAGAAAAGCTGAACCTTGTGCCGTTAGAATGGTCTAAGATTACTAACCATAAGATACTTAATAGTGTTACGTTCTACTTAGCGGGTTCATTTAGGTGGACCTTGTGCCGGCATCATAACTTAAGCTAATTGTCTCTATCACATTGGTATCCGAATGGTACCAGTGCGTTAGGATTAAGAACTGTATATTAGGAGATACTATTTAAAACATAATAGAGAATTGAAGGTTGGATAATTATACCGTCTGGCTTAATAGCAGACGAGGGGATGATTTCCTGATTAATTTATCTCCTGTGAGTCAATTATTACTCAATAATTAAACATTATAGCAGTTTACCCTGCAAGGTATAACTGCGGATTGCAATTTACGGTGTCCAAGACGGTTTAGCAGATATAGCCTACATAAGTTATTAATTGAAAGACATTCTAGATATTAATACATTTTTGTTATGGAATTGTATGGTATTATGACCAGATATGATTGTATATATTGAAGAATTGGCAGGCTTAATGGGCTTAACTCTAAGACACTGATACTACTGTGGGAAATAAATTTAGATTATTAAGGATTTTTCTAATTATTAGCCTATCAATATAATGATAAACCTGGTGTCATTATGATACTCTAGAGGACGACTCGCTACAGTGTGAGGTCATTGATCCACCTGTGAGACACAAATATCCACATCGGAAAATTGTTACAACTAATAAAAAATTATTGTAACAGACTAACTCACATGCTCTTAATAGGCAAAACCCCAGATATTAAATTTGTTGGGAACGATTCCGATCAGAGTGGCCCAATGTTGTTGGGGATATACCTTATAATTTAAAATATGAGTTAATTAGATCTGAGTATTAATTTGTATTGCCCAAACACAGTTATTGGGTAACCAACAGAATTTAAGTACCAGTAGTACTTTGAGATTGCAAGATAGGGATTAACCAGTGATAGTGACTTATCAAGACCCGCCAATATAAAATAATATTTATTTAATGGGATTAAAACAAATACATACAATTTAATAAGGGATATCTTTGTGTTTAGAGCCAATTGCACGTGCTTTGTAAGGAATTAGAATTTTTTTAACTAATATTTTGCTAGGGCATATGTTTTTAATTGTTCTAATAAAGATTTATGTTTTATATATACGTAATATTTCATGATTTAACAGACCCAGAGTGCCAAGAGAGGTAGCCTTCACCTCAGGGGGACGTCCGAGTGATGGGCATCCCTCTTTTGGGGTATTTTCCTTTTTCTGTTGCTTCTAATTACCTCTGAGCACCTCCCTAACGATAGGGAAGAGGCCGGAATATGTAGTGACAATAGTGCCAGTACAAAATCTCTCCTCTTATATACAAATTCATGTAAATAAGGAATACAATACAAGTACAATCAAAAATAAAATACAGTACAATAATAGCAGAACAATATGTATGGAAAATTAGATGCAGGATATGTGTGTAGGAGCAGATGAATAAAAAGAGAGCGATAGACCGTAGAGAGAAAATGTGGGAATTAATAGGGACAAGGTAGAGGGCTGTTTTCTGCATTTATCCCCAAGAGGGGATAAGAGCATTGTTTTCCAGATTTTACTTAAATGGATTTTATTTATTTATTTAATTACTTGGTATTGTCTATCTGACACTTACCACTGCTGATTCCCCAAGCGCTTGGAAAGCATACTTCTCCTTTTTTATTACTTTTCATTATCAAGTTGGAGTTGAGGCAGCAGTCACCAGTAGAGTGGAGTGGTTGGGCTGGTGTGTGAATGGCGATAAGAGAGGCGTGGTAGGGAGTGGTGGAGGAGGAGCGAATCTTGTAAGTTGTGGTGAGGAGCTTGAAGAGAATTCTGAAACCAGTGTAGAGATAAACAGAGAGGATGTCACGGAATCCAAATCTTGTGGATCCTTTTCAGGTACCAAGGGAGTAAGGTGATGCGTAGGCGTAAATAGGAAACTTGCAGGTTTAATAGGGATACGGTGCATGTAGTAAAATACACAAAGGGAATGAAGAATAAGTGCAATAGTCCGAATAACTGGAACAGAAGTCAGTGCAATAGTCCGGATTGGTAAGAACAGGAGTTGGAGTCCAGGAATGTCGATTGAGCCAGAGTCACTGGAAAAATGACCAGGATGGTGGATCCAGGTGAGTGGAGCAAGAGAACCGGAGACAGCAGGAGAAGATCAGCGGCAACCGGAGTAGCAGAGCTGGTGACAGCAGGGTTGAGCCAACTGGAACGCAGAACTGGAACTCAGGAGAAGACCGTAGGACAGAACCTCAGGACGGAACCTCAGGACTGGTCCTTAGGGCTAGAGCGCTGAACTGGACTGCTGAGCTGGACCGGCAGGACTGGACCACTGGGCGGACTGGACTGCAGACAGAACTGGACCACAGGCAGGCATAGACCACAGACAGGAATGGACCACAGGCTGGAACGGACCACAGGCAAGGACTGGACCACAGGCAAGGACCGGACCACAGGCAAGGAACGGACCTCAGGCTGGAACGGACCTCAGGCTGGAACGGACCTCAGGCTGGAACGGACCTCAGGCTGGAACGGACCTCAGGCTGGAACGGACCTCAGGCTGGAACGGACCTCAGGCTGGAACGGACCTCAGGCTGGAACGGACCTCAGGCTGGAACGGACCTCAGGCTGGAACGGACCTCAGGCTGGAACGGACCTCAGGCTGGAACGGACCTCAGGCTGGAACGGACCTCAGGCTGGAACGGACCTCAGGCTGGAACGGACCATAGGAGTACCAGGCACCTAGAAGACCTAGTTGTTCTGGCACTGAACAGCAGGTCTGGAGACTTTAAATAGTGCGCCCTGCTTCCCGATTGGTTGGAGGACCGAAGAAGGTGAGTATGATTGGCTGCCAGCTGTCATGTGGGTAATCCAAGATGGCGGCGCCCATGTACCGGAGCACCGCCGCATCTTGCCGACAAAATCCACGCGGAAGATGCCGGGAGCCGATGCCTGTGACCTAATGGTGAGTATCGGAGTCTGTCACTGTAATAGTGGCAGACTCCGGGAAAAGCACAGTGCCGGGCCCCGTACAGCAGAGAGCCGACGCACGGGGTAAGTGCGACACTTGCCGCATATCGTGACAGAGGAGAGGTGGAGTCAGTGCATTTGGAGAAGAAGATAAGTCTGGCTGCGGCATTTAATATGGATTGTAGGGAAGCAAGATGGACCAGAGGGAGGCCAGAAAGGAGAATGTTACAGTAGTCAAGACGGGAGATAACGAGATATGAGCGTTTTAGTGGCATCTGTGGTTAAGAAGGGTCTGACGCGAGCTGTAATGTGGAGGTGAAAGGGGTAGGACAGTGAGAGAAGTGGATGTGGATGTGGGGGGAGATGTGGATGTGGGGGGTGAAGGAAAGTGAGGAGTCAAGGATGACATCCAGGAAGCCGACTTGGGTGGAGTCGCTGATAGTAATGGAGATAGAAGGGGTATAGGGGATACGTGAAGAAGGGAAGACTACTATTTCGGTTTTGTCCATCTTAAGCTTGAGAAAGCGCAGGGACATCAATAAAGGAGAGGCAATCGGACACTTTGGACAGGAGAGAGGAAAAGAGGTCGGGCGAGGAGAGGTAGATTTGAGTATCGTCAGCAGAGGTGGTAGTGAAAGACAAAAGAGCTGATGAGATCACCTAGAGAGAAGGTGTAGAGTAAGAAGAAAAGGGGATCAAGAACTGAGTCCTGGGGAACACCAACGGGAAGAGGAGGAAGTGTTAGGGGAGGAGGAGCCGTGGGGGTTGAGACAGAGAAGTAGCGGTCCAAGTGATAGGAGGAAAACTGGGAGTGAACAGTACAAGAGAGGCCTAGAGAGTGAAGGGTGTGGAGCAGGAGAGGGTGTCAACAGTGTCAATGGCTGCTGATAGATCCAGGAGGATGAAAAGGGAGAAGTGACCATCAGATTTGGCAAAGAAGAGATCATTTGTAACCTTAGTTAGGGCAGTTTCAGTGGAGTGGAGGGGAACAGAACCCAGACAAAAGAGGGTCCAGGATGGAGTTGTCGGTGAGGTAGCTTATTAGATGGTTGTAAACAAGCCGTTCAAGCAGCTTGGAGGCAAAGGGGAGTAGTTAGAGGGTGAGGTGGGATCAAGGTTTGTTTTTTTTTTAAAGATGGAGGAGACAATAGCATGTTTCAAGGGGGGAGGGGATGAAGCCAGAGGAGAGGGGAGGGATAAGTTGAAAAGGTGGGCAAGATGAGAGCAAATGGAGAGAGAGAGAAACCGTAGAAGATTAGAGGGGATAGTGAGGGGATCAAGTGAGCATGTTGAGGGGATGACAAAAGAAAGGAGTGGACTTCTTCAGCTGAGGTAGGGATGAAGGTAGACATAGATGGGTGAGGAGATAAGAGGGTGGAGATGGAAGAGAAGGAGAGATGATGGTAGAGGAGATGGAGCTCCTGATGGGGTCAATCTTGGAAGTAAAGAAGGTGGCAAAGTTAGAGGCAGAAATGAGAGTGGGGGGGGGGGAAGAGAGCTGAAAATGGTAAAGAGGCAGCTGGGGTTAGACAATTGGGAGAGGATAAGGGATTTAAAGAAGGATTGCTTGGCATGGCAGAGCTAACAAAGGAGAGGATGAACTTGAAGTGGAGAAAGTCTGCAAGGAAACTGGACTTTCTCCAGAGGCGCTCAGCAGCATGGGAGTTCCGCAGTACGTTTAGAAACCGATTGAGTGGGGAGTTCCAGGGTTATTTTGGTTGCCTAAGGGAACTAACAAAGAATTCCCCCTTTCACTGTTAATAATATTTAGTTATGGATAAATATGGCATGAATAGTCTTAGAACTGGTATGGGTCTTTGTGCATGGCTCTTGTGGATGGTCATTAGCAGTTTTCCAAGGTGAAAGAAGTACTTATATTTTGTACAATTTGTGTGACATCTTTTATTCTTGTGCTCTGCCTACTTTTCACTTGGTCAAATATTATCTACATAGTAATATTGCACAATTAATTTTTACAGACTAACAATTATTCAGTTAATTTTTAGATAAGTAAATGGTTTCATAACTTATGGAAACTTGTACTTTTTAGTCTATTCATTTACTTCTATGTTTGGTTTATCAGCTGCCCCCAATCTTTCAACTGAAATATGGATCAAGGGGGAAAGCCTTGAACATAAACATCTTTATATAGTTTTTTAGTAGTGATATAATCATATTGTGTGCTATTATCATTTGAATTTCATGACTTTACTTATTTTTGCAAGGCTTTGTATGAAAACAATTTGATTAATGAATATAGACGCGATGTCAAAAATAAAATGTATGTTATTGACAGTTTGAAGTGCATAAGATCCCATGCTGAGTTTATGGTAGGATGTTGACAAAACACTGTTTTTCTTAGAGTAATGAACTCAATGAATGACTTTTCAAATGGCAAAGAAAAGAATAGTAACAGAGTGGGATAGGCATATTATCTTCTTACTATATATGTAACATTTGTGCTTTGTATCCTGACTACAGAGATGATAGATTCAAATGATCTGAGTTTTCTGTGGGTATTGTCTGCAGGCTGCTGTTTATCCAGGCAAATAACTAGAGGGATTAAGTGAAGCAGAGTCGGATCAGGAGGGAAATGAAGCATGGTTCTGGAAGAGGTTACAATATTGATTGGGAGAGCTAAAGATGAAAGAAGGAAACATGTGAGAGAGTTGTTGAGTTACATTAGGTGCGAAGATGCGTGGAGTGAAAATTGTGAAATTGACCTGGTTCTTAAAGAAGAGAAAGATAAAAACAAAGATGGACTGGCATTAAGACTGAACATTAAAAAAGACTTTGCCCCTCCTCCCCCGACCTTCCTGCAAAACAAAAGAACAGCAGTTTACAGTATGGAAACTTTGAACTCCAGTAAAATAGGCATTATTAGCAGACACACAGATGCAAGTATGTATCTGACCAAATCTCTACACAGAAAAATACAGTACATGGTTGTAACCACTCTGAGGTTAATAAATCAAGGCTGTCCCAACAAAATACTGACAGATGCAGGGGCACCATAAGGAATACTGGGCCCCGGTACGGCAATGCTTTGGCCTCCCTCCATTGTTAATAATATAGATACTTTTTGTGCCGCTATTCTGGGTGTATTCAAACTCATTGGCAGTGTGGGCTGTGCCTTCTTGGAGACATGTGGACATTATCATTTCTCCATTCCTAACCATGAACTGTTCCTAGCATTAGTACATAAATTGTTTTTGTTGTTGTATGTATGTATTGGTGGTGCTTGATATTCCACTTGATTGGTGTACTTGCTGCTAAAGGTCAATAAGCACTATATCTAGACCTTCATATTGTATCTGTGTACCTCCATGGAGACATGTCAAGCAGGTTTAAATGCTAGGCCATCTACAGAATAAAACCTGCATTGCTGCCTACACGATTGGCAGAGATGTAAAACATGCACTCGCCACATTGTGACATTTCTCCCAGAATGCATTACAAAAGTAATATATATCTTACATAATAGTTTTACAACATTCTTTAATGTACTTATTTTGTTGAAAGAGCAAAAAAAAACAAAGGGATACATAAACAGCCATCTTTTCACTCACCCTTCTTTGTCTCCACCCCCCTTGCATATCCCAGTTATCCTTTTAAACCCTTGCATGCCCCAGCGTTGCTTTCACCCTCTGCATACCCCAGCTATTTTTTCACCACCTTCCCTTTCCTCGATGTTTTCAGCAATCCTTTCTCTCTAGTCCCTGGCCATTCCTTATTGATCCTTTGATTGACTTACTTGGTTTTGCTGGAATCCCAGTCCCTGTATCTGTGCTGTGACTGCACTTCTGGACAGCAGCTCTTAATTAACTTAAGCAATGCAGCCTGCCTGCACCCCCCTAGTGATGCATCTGCACAAAGGCCCCCAGTATGCCTGGACAGATGTGCATAAAGTACATAGGGTCAGATCCTGAGTTAAGTACAAGAGCGTTTTTACGCTTGTTGCATGTGTAATTTCAACTATTTGTATATTGTATGCGCACAACAGATGTTAGGCGTCGTAGCTCTGATTGTACGTACCTTCCACGTAACTGCATTAAAAGGAGTGTGTCATCCCTATGACAGCTGGAAATACGCTTTGTAGGCAGAGTGAGGCATTTAAATGATACAGTATGGGCCGAGTTAGGCCGTTACATACGACGATCCATTACGTACGACCGTACTTAAGCAAGAAAAAGTTAAGTTATGGTTTGGTACTCGTAAATCAAGTAAATTACGTGTGACCAAGAGGAGTGCCCGGGGGAGTGCATAGTACTTACAATCGCGTAAATACGCTACGAGAGTGTACTTAAACTGTCCTTAGGCCTGAATTTGGCCCATAGGGCCTGATCCAGACCTACGCCCGCAAGCGTAGCGTATGATTGCCCGGGCGTATAAACTTTCACGCCCATGACACTCCCATTGATTGTATCGACTTACGGCGGCTGAACCCTACCCTAACTTTTTCAAGCGTCCGTGCGAATTTTCGTACCGATACGCTGGTCTACGGGGCTTAGCACGCCCATACTGTACAATTTAAATGGCTATCCCCGCCTCTGTGTAGTAACTCGAGCATCCGGACTATCGTCGTACAAAACGCACGCCCCTTGGGCGAAAAATAATTTTTTTGCCTGGTTTTACGCTCCCGAACGGCGTACGATTGCTTGCGGGCGTAGGTCTGGATCAGGCCCAATAGTTCCTAAATGTCTAGGCTTGTTTCTTGAATCCACTTAAGTGGTCTTATTAGAAAAAGGTATATTATAGCTGGTCTGGGAAAGCTTTGATATAAGACCTAATTTATGTCAAACTACTAATATAGAATTTGGTCTCTACAAGAACACAGAATACAGATTTCTTTTCTAGGAAATCCAACTTCTTTTCCCCAACTTCTCATTCGTATTCTCCTTTTTAAGAAGGAGAATGCAAATGTTCTTTCCCCTACCCCGCCCTCTAAAGCTTCTTACCATACCACTCCCCTCCCACTCTTCTTAAATCAGCCCAGAGGCACGGGTAATAGGTCATTTCGGAAAAGACAGTACTTAAGAAGCAGCTGCTTCTTTAGCGTGAATACGGTCCTTAGTTACCACTGAGATAAATAAGTAATGTTGTAGGCTGTTAAAACATTCTTTAAGTATTGGGGAAGTAACTCTCCAGCGTGTGAATGATTAATGGAGATGCGTTCTTACAGTGGCAAAGTAAGGATTTATTAATATTAACTTATAGTATAGGAGGTACCAGGTACCAAAGTTCTCTTGTCACGCATTAATTACCAATGCTTTCTCACTATAGAGAGGACCTTAAGCCAGAAATACAAAAATGAATTAGCGCCAGAGGCAAAAAAGGAAAAAAAGCGCCGCTAACCTTAAATTGTAACCCTAATCGCACAACCCTTGTTACAGACCTATAACTGACCATCTTTCAATACTGAAATCACAGATAAGTCCAAGCATTGAGGTCAGAGTTTTGACAGAATATACACATTTAAACTCTCTCAGACCAGATCCTCAGCATGGATTCAATAGTTGGATGTAGGAATAAAGGTATGTGAGTGAGCTATAGAACAGCCCTGATCCAAGTATTCAATATCCACCCATTGTTTATCTGTATTGAATCTAGTTCATTCTAAAACCCCAGAGAGAACAACAGAATGCATTCAAGTGAAGAAATGGGATAGTGGGTTACAGACCACTAAAGGACTGTTTTATTAAAGTTACCTTATAGAAACATATTGGGGATGTCTGTAGTAAATACCCCATGAGGAAAAACCCTACCCAACTATAATTTCAGGCATGAACTGATATTGGAAAGTAGTTATGGGAAGTTATGGTGGAAAATCTGGGTTTGTGGTAAGGAGGACCCTGAGGAATTTTTTTATTGTTTATTTTATTGTTTTGTACATGACAATGATTTATTTGGAGTAACAGATTTTAAAGTTAGAAATCTTTCAGATTTTCTGGAACTGAAGCAAAAGGTTAGGAACTAAGGGCCTGATCCAGACCTACAGTGTATTGGCATGCACTCCCCCCAACACTCCCCCTGTGCCTGGCTTAATTACACCGGCTGAAGGCTACCCTAACTTCAGCCTGCATAACCGTGTGTAATTACGCTGGCCCCATGAACATAACGACCTAACCCAGCCCTCCCTTCCTAATTTCCCTGCCTCCCCCCACCTACCTCTCGTAACTGCAGCGTAGTTACCGCGAGGAACGCCCCCTCGACCGTAACTATGCTGTAGTTATGGACGCTCGATCCTGCTTAAAACCTAACTACGCCAGACAACATCTTCCTGGCGCATGCACAGATCGGCAAAACTGATCTGCGCATGGATCAGGTCTGGATCAGGCCCTAAGACCGCAGGGTTTGGTGTAATTGCTTAAAGGTGAAATGCGAAAAGAGCTAAATTGAACCCTCTGGACCGGAATCACAGATCAGAATGAGTAAGGTGTGGCTGTATCCGCACCTAGTTCACTTGACCTGCCCCGCAACACGCCCCTGTTTTTAGGGCTTCCTTAAGTAATCGTTCGTATTTTCCATCTTAAGAAGGAAAATATGAACTGAGATCCTTTCCCAACGCCCTCCACAGCTAATTTAAATCCCTCCCCACTCTTCTTAAAAAACGGACAGAGACTGCCGTGGCACTACTCTTCCTTCTTAAATATCTATGTGCGGTCTTGAAAGACCGCAAGTACTCAATCTACGTACCTAAGTGGTACATATATTGCGTAAATGACCTACTACGCATGCATAGTAGGTCATTTCTTAAAAGACCAATCTTAAGAATCTAGATCTTCCTAAGCTTGAATGCAGTCTTCTGTTCCCAACTTGAAAAACTGAGCAATTTCATCTTAATCACCCTAGCTTGTGCTTCCATACTTAGATTTTATTAGATTGTGGTTTATTAAAATTGAGGACTCATTTAAATCAATGCACCCAATCCCATGGAGACTCCTTGGTGTTTATAATGGGTATTTTGGTATGTAATGGGATTAGAATGGTTTAATGTGAAGAAAGTGATAGTAATTTGAGAAAGAGAGACGAGGGAAAACAGTAGAGCCCTCTCCATGAGATAACTTTATAACTTTGATTAATGTGTCTGTGCTCTACTGAATCTTAAAATTCCTTTTCTTCTTAGACCTATTCAAGTGTCATTTTTTAACAATTAGCCCATCATAGAACCAGATCCAGACTTGATATTGGCAACTTGAACACAGTGGGCCTGATTCATACCTAAGAAGCTGCTGCTTCTTAGCTGCATATTTTAGTTTATTTTTGCAAATGTGTTTTATTGTGTGATCAGAGCATACAAAGTGAAGCACATATAACATGTCCTGAGTCAGTACAACATCTTGCATGGTACACAGCAATCAGTAATACATAGACAGTGCATATATTGTCAGGGAAAGAGTGGGTTATGTGGAACTCACATCATTTTTTCCCGTCAGTTATATAGATAAACAGATGCACAGCATAGAACACACGCTGGGCAGATTTTCAGTAAGAAACGACAAACATAATCTAAATAGAAATTATAACCAATCAATCAGTCCCAGGGTCCCAAACATCCACCTCCTCACAATTCAGATTAATTTACAGTAAATCAATAATTTAGCTTGCTGGACTCCATCATATTAAGGGTTGATACCTATTTTTAGTCAGCAAGATGTCGTCCAAATACGACTTGGTGAAGAAAACAAGTGCTGTCCCCCATGCCTTCCCATCCAGAATGTGTGAACAAATCACAATACAAAACACATTACAGTCCGCTCACCGATTGACAGAAGTGCTTCTAAGTAGGAACCACATAGAAGAAAACATTTAAAACACTGAAAGGACATTAGATTGTTGTCATTCATTAAGTGATTCTATATAAATTTCCCACTTTTTATAAAAGCGTTCAACTCCCTGTTCAAGGTCAGGCAAGGTTTCTCTCCTGTCATTATACATATTGTTCAAGAGAAGTGATTTAACTAGAGTTAACTGAGGAGAGAAGGAAACTGCCCAGTCTTTAAGGATGGCTTCTTCATCACCGTGACTATAACCATGAGCAAGGGTATGGCGTTGTGTATTCAAAAATATTGTGACCAGGGTTCAAATCTGCACAGAGCATGAAAAAGGGGTTTTTCTATGTGAGCTTAACATGGAATTCATATATGACATAACCTTGTTCCAAAATAACCTGATTCTCCCACACGCAATGAAAAAAAACTGCATTAGATGATTTACATTTTGGGCATGAGATTAGGGAGGGAGGGGTTGCCAAAAGCCGCGTATTTTCCCTGCTTAAGGTGGAAAATACGGATGGTAAGGTTAAGTAGCCTATGGCACTCGTAAGTACGGGGGTGAGACGTGGGAAGGAATGGAACAGTTAGGTGCAGATACATGTATATCTGCACCTATGGATTTCACACCTCAGTTGCGAACGCTATGCGTTCCTAATGTGCATGCGCAGTACAGTGACTGCTGTGTTTCAATACAGAAGTCACTCTCCGACAGCGTGGCGGGCACACTTATAAACGTATTTGATACGCATGGCGGGTGGGGATAGGAATGCAGCCCTTACATATGATCCTGCATTCCATATGTGGGTCTTACGCATATAGAAGACTTGCTTGTATGGAATATAGGATTGCAAAGTCCATTGCAGAGGCTAATGTACAGAATCTGTGCTTATTTCTAAATCCATCCCATAGTCTTTTGTGACATATTATTTTAGTAGATGGCAGCAAATAGAGAATAGCTGCCAACTTGACAAACTATCTAATTGGAAACACACTAGAACTGATCAAGAGTTAGGGGTACCAGTAAAAATAGATACAAACCTTGAAAAAGCCACGCTGAACAACAGGGGGGAGGAATATGTATTGCATTTTATGCAAACAGAATAAGTGGAGAGGTGATTGTTTGTAGTATAACCCAAAATTAGAGTTTCAAAATAAAGCTGTTTATTATTTGTGTGCAAAAAGTAAAAGCAGACAGTTTTTTCCCAGCATGCAAGAAATTGTTACATTTATTTACACTCCTTGTATAACAACATGTTTTCTTATAGAAAAGATTTGCAACTTCTTGTGCAGTTACTTCTAACTAACATTGTATTGGTGGATTTATAGAAAGGTTGTGGGCACTTATATCATATTTCATTAGAATAATGTCCTAAAGAAAATAAATGTAAGTATATAAGAGAAACAGGTGCACAGCTTCTTTGCAACAAACCACATCATGAGTGTAGAGCGGCTGGGATGTTCTCACCAGACGCCTGGGTGAAGAATGTATCATGAAAGCGCCCAGAGGATCGCCAAAGAATTCCAACAGCGACAGGTACATTAACCATCCCCTTACCCTAACCATTACCCTTACCCTAAACTTCCTCTTTTAGCAGTTTAACATTAACCCTCCCTGTCCCACAGCATAACACTAACCTTCCATTTCTAGCAGCCTAACCTTACCCTCCCTATCCCACAGCCTATCCCCCAACTTTCTCTTTTAACAGTCTAACCGTAATCCTCCTTTTAATGCAAACTAAGACTAACCTTCCTCTTCTAGCTGCCTAACCTTAACCCTTTATGTCCCACTGCCTAAAATTAACCTACCTGCTATTGGGAATGGATAATTGTCAAAATAGGGCCATTCGACATAATACCCATTCCCAATAGGAAATTTTCTTTATTACAACTATTTCGCTGATACAGCCACAATATAGCTGTCGGCTGTATCAGTGTTGGAAGTAATTTGTTCTAAGCAGCAACTGCATCCTGGAGAAACTTTGTTTCTAATAGAGGTTAGGCAATTCCCTTCCATAGACATTATTGTCTTATAACTGTAGTCATGACCTTGATCTTAACTGTAAACTGTTATATTTTATTATTTATTTATTTATTTATTTATTTATTTATTTACAGGTTGTTGTTTTTTATGTTTTTTTCTAACCATCATATTACATAGCCTTTACAATTTTTAGGAATCATTATAAAATGAGACTAGGTAGTAGCAAGTAAACTGGTTGGGTAAGAGGGTCTTGCAAGCTTACAGTATACAGCAGCAGTTCTCAACCTTTTTTTGGGGCGTATCAGTTACCCACTATGGAATCAGGTCAAGTACTGCTTTGCATATTATGCAGATACATACCCAGTACCTAAATGGATATTCTTTCTGTCATCTGTTATAAAATATGGTTGCTACCCCCTTACAACCTTGCTCAAGTACAGATAGGCAGTGGTCCAAGCACCACCAGTGGTACTAGTTGCACTGGTTAAGTACCCCTGATCTATAGGATATTGGGGGTTTAATACAAGAGAAGTACAATATATCACACAATGGGTCAGTCAGTTTGTATTTACAAATGAATAAACAGGACCACTCAAAAGCGCTAATACCTGCAGCCAAAATAGCACATAAAAGAGTCCCAAACTCTAAAAACTAAAAGTGTAATAAAATATGTGTATAACGACGCTGGTAACAAGGGGCCTGATCCTGAGCTACGGAACTCTAAAAACTAAAAGTGTAATAAAATATGTGTATAACGACGCTGGTAACAAGGGGCCTGATCCTGAGCTCCGGCCGCCGTCGCTAGTACGG
>WWET01003334.1:139272-161375 GCA_011038615.1 Limnodynastes dumerilii | reverse complement strand
ACTGTATTTATTGAGCTTTACAACAATATAGAGAATACAGCAGTGGCACAGTAATCAAACAGCAATAATGTAGCTAGAAAATTGAAAGCACAAAACAAACCTCTGTGTTGTTAAAAAACTAGGGGTATAATAACCCGAGAATGAACAATCAATTCCATTAACAGATATTTCCCTGCTGGCGTTATAGAGTGAAGTGCAAAACAAAAACATTTAGTGGTAGAGGAAGAAAAGAGAAAGAAGAAGAACATTGTACAAAATCAAGGGTGGGTAATAATGGAGGGGGAGGGGATATGTGTACCATGATTATCGAGAGTGTAAGAATTAAATCCCAACTATTGGACTGAGGATTAGAGTCTTGCTGTGTACAAAGAAGGCATTTCCAAATAGAGAACCCGTATATTATCTGGTACACCCGAACTTCCTATTACACTGTTCTGTGGTTTTGGGCCTACTCAGTCTAATTTTCCTCTTTTAGCCTCACTGATACATGACCTTAAATTGGTCTCTAGACTTAATTCAAATGTACCAAGTTTCTTTAAACCTGGCACATTCATCTGCTCCAATAGAAGCCATGTCTTCCATAGACATAAAATAGTCTAGTCTGTCCATCCAATCCTTGAGGGTAGGAGGTTGAGATGAACTCCATTTAGTGGGAATCACAGCCTTAGCCACATTAATGAAATGGCATAAGATTGATTATTTAAATACGGAGACCGGGCCCTGAGATCGGTTAAGCAGCCAGGGAAGAGGTGTGGTTGGGACCTTTCCCAACAGAATTAGTTGGGTCACTTTAAAAACATTTTCCCAAAATGGTCTAATCTTTGGGCATTCCCACCAAATGTGTAAAAAGGTGCCTGGTGACTCAGAAAACCACCAACACCTCGGGGAAGATCCAATGAAGGGTGGTGGGGCATATATTCCATCTGGACAATAGTTTGTAGTGTGTTTCTAGAAGAGAAATACTTTGTGAGCATGAGGAGGTGCATCGGAATATCTTTACCCAGTGAAGCATACCCCTGAGGTCTAGTTCCCATGCTCTGGTGAAGGTCGACAAATCCGGGTACCAGGACTAGATAACGAACTTATATAGAAATTAGATTGTGTGTGTCGGGGTGTTAGGAGATGTGCACAGTTTCTCGAAGGGGGTAAAATTTGTTAGAACCGTGTGGTTCAGCCTATGCCGATGAAGTAAGTAATATATAGTATATATATTATATTTCCAGTATTCATTGAAAGGAAGATCCCACTCCTGGCGGACACTTGCAAAGCTACGTACTTGGCCCACCTCCACTACCTGACCCACCATGAAGAGCCCTGCATCCAGCCATTTTGTGAAAGTAGAATAATGTAATGTTGTGGAGTTGTGGATGTTAGAAAAAAAAATATACGTATAGGAGAATTAGGGGAGGAAATCAACAAATAATTTCTCAGGCGTTTCCAGTAGTTTAAAGTAGGAGAAATCGTAGGATGATGGATAGGGTTAAGCAAGCAATTTGTATATTAATTATAAACATAATAACATATTTTTATTATTATTATTATTATTATTATTATTATTATATATAAAGCCATTTTTGTCACTTAAAATATCATGGGGTATGTGGAAAATATATTGACCTTCTCAATTTTTATTCTTAAAAGATGTGGCTATAAAAAGCAAGATTACTAAATACTATGCCATAGGTACCATTTGAAGAAGAGTCCTACATCATTATTCTGTACTGGTTATGCATTAATGAGCCCTTCCTCCTTTATGTTTGCTTTTCTATCAACATGTAGCAATTAGCAGCGTCATGCCGCTCTGCAATGTAAATTTTATGCTTGCCTATGTGCAGCCATTTTGGAAAACATTAAGAAAATGTATGCAGAAGATGCTTTAGTCATAATCAAACCTTTAAAATTAGCTCTCACAGCCCTGGGCGGTTTAAGACATTTTATACCTCACTAGCTGCCACTCCGGGGCTACATATGCCTGATAGCGTAGAGTATCTCTGTGTGATTTCACATTGAGCATGCCCAGAAAACATATGCACGCACATGTAGGCGATCCAAACCCGAATGCAACTGGTGCTGTCTCCACTTGAATTCTGCAGAGCGCTTTGTGGGAAAGTGGGAAAGGCACACAATCAATGCACAGTAATGTAGTGCTCATACAATTTCAGGCAATCCTCCACCAAACGTAGGCTTTGTTATACACAACCTATGGCAAAACATTTCCACTAGACCACAGATCATGTCTATGGGCCTCATTTACATCGTGTGATTTGACCCTCTAAACTCACATTGCGGTATTCACAAAGGGTCAAATCGCGTGATTTATGTATTTTAAAAAATCGCCATGGCAAACATCGCTAGACAGAAATTGTCCAGACGTTTGCCATTCAAAACATAGAAAAAAAAAATCGTTGTATTCACTAAAGGCGATTTGAAGAAATCTATTTTATCATAATAACTATAGTAATTATTTTATATCTAAAGAAAAGTGAGACCCTGCACTAATGTATATGGTCATATAGCTGTATTAGGCTTGGCTGCTCTGTGCCCATACACTACATGCCATACTTGCATAGGCATCCAGGGCTATCTCTGCGCACAATCCTGGATTATTCTCAGACCGCCCATGTATTGCGTTAAGATGGATGGAGCGCTTGATGTGTGCCATCCTCTGTGTGCCTCTGGATCAGCTCTTCTCTGTTCAATGTTGGAAGTGGGAGCAAACTTCAGTGACCTGATATCTCACACATAGGACCTGCTATAGAGTTTTAGCATAATGGATAAACATGCAAAACAGCAAAAATGTATACCCCCTATCCAGAGTAATTACTATATTGCCATTAATTGAATATGACCATTCAAATTAGGATTATAGCCAGTGAGGTGTTACATTTCCTGGTTTATCACATTGGGGTAGATCCAGAACTACGTCTGTTAGTGAATTTACGCTAGCTGCTAGCATAAAAGCGCCCATTAGTATTTACTGTGCATGTGCGCAGCAGGTGTTACGCCACGTAACTCATAGCGTAAGGGACAGTCACGTACCGTCATCGTAACTACGTAAGAAGGGGCGTGACGGGCATACGACAACCGTAATTACGCTTCGGAGGCGGGGTGAGGCATTTAAGTCGTACAGTATTGGCGTACTTAGCAGCATTAGCACGTGCAGCATCTACGGCCGACAGGAGTTACGCTTTAAAAAGTTAAGGTAGGGTTTGCAAAGCGTAAAATGGCTATAATACATATGACCGAGGGGAGCGCCTAGCAAATACGATACGCTAGGAAACGTAATGGAAACGTAGCTCTGGATCTGGCCCATTGTCAGTAAAGTGCTCACATTATGTTTTATTTGATTTAATAGATAGTAAATTTATTAGTTGTTGGATGTACTTACTGTAAAACCATCACAAACAGTCACAGAATAAGGTGTACATTTACTAAAGGCGATTTTGTAAACATTTTAGGGGTGATTTTGAACTAGCTGCAGTTACTATCAAAAAATCACCATTAAATCGCCACTGTTGAGCAAAAAATAAAAATTGCTGTTAAATTGTCATGTCAATTACTTGAAGATACAAGTCTCTGATAAACTAAGGGGCGTGTTGCTAAATCGCTGAAAAATCACCAGAAAAAAAGAGCTGCGTGTGAGTGTTGATTTTGTTAAAATCGACGCACACTTTGAAAAAAGTCCCACATTAAAAATAAATAAATAAAAACATTTTTAAAAAACGTCAGTAGCCCTCAGAATGTCGCTGCATGTAGTACTATAATAAGTAATTAAACTACATTTTAAGTAATTAAAATGTGCACCATTTCTTTATTGATCATAATGGGCCTGATCCATACTTAAGATCATTTTACATACGTAAGCCTATCTAAGTTACGCACTACTAAGTTTGCGTGTTCAGAACCCTATCTTAACTTTTCCTTGCATATCTCTAGTCGTACCCATCGCCTTGTTGTGTGTAAGTGCCTAACCGAGCCCTTACTGTAAAATGTAAATGCCTCTCTCCATCCAAAATATGTAAAATCGGCTTGCGTAGAGATGCCACGCCCTATCATACAAAGTACAAATATCAAAAGGAACAATTACAACTATTTGATATATTTATAGGATGTTTTGTAATGTTTGTTATCATCTTATGTAGTGCTTAACAGAGAAAGAGAATTGTTTTACTAATTTGAGACATATTTAAGTTATCTGGTTTATGTTCCAATCACATTTTATTTATGTAATATCTGTCCAATCAGAACAGTGCAATCCCTATATAATATGTATCGGACGTTCTCATTCAATACACCCTGAAGAAGTCTTTGGACGAAACGCGTTGGTGGACATTGCATACTTGATTTTAAAACGCATTTTATCCTGTACTCTTGTGAGTATATATCACCATTGAACGAAACCTAATAAAAAGTTAATACACTTAGATAGTGTTTTTGTCTCCCCATTGGTTGAAAGAACACCCGACTCAAGCAACCTGCATTGATCCCCTTCCCCCTGAGACGGCCCGGACCCGAGGTGAAGGTGCAGCCCAGGTGAGAGGAGGAGTCTTCAAACATCTACAGAGGTAGCGAGAACGGGATGAGACCGCCATTATCATCAATCCATCCGGACAAAGGGAATTCCTAGCCGGTAAAGCCGATGAGGACATTGGAAATATAGCGAAGGAGATTTCAACCACACATCCTATTCATGGGGCAGAGCAACAGACATCAGCGAAAATAAAAGAAAGAAAATTCTACAATTCCCACAGAGACCGGGTGAGAGAAATCCTATTCTTATTATTCATTCTCACTGTTCTGTGACTGTTATACAATAAGAGAATGTGATAAAGATTAAGAAGAAAGTTTGGACATTAGAGACTATTATTATATATCCCGAATATTGTTTATGTGCTTTAAACATACAGTGGTAATATACACAACATTTAAACTCCCGCTATTTATAAACACCCGAAATTTATTAAAAACGCATAAAGAAAGAAATTTAAACACTTCATTATTAAAAAAGAAGGCAAAAAATTAATAAACAGTTTTAATTAACACTTCAAAAAATATTATAGCTAGGAGGAGGATTTATCACCGACAAAATAGCGCAGCAAAGTTCACTGCACCGCAAGGACAGTGGGCCGGATCCAGAACTACGTCCGTCTTCCATAGACGGACGTAGTTCAATAAACAGTAGCTACTGCGCATGCGTAGTAGCTATTGTACGTAATCTGCGTATCGTTTCAATACGTAGATTGCGTATATGCGGTCTAAAAGAATATCTCCACCACGTAGAGTATATCTCCACCACGTCTATCCAAAGAAACCTGTTCAATGGCTCTCACTGATAGACCTTCTAGCTTCCCTAAGTGAACTTGCTTAAAGTGACGGGACACACTATGTGTCAGTACTCCATTAACAATATTTCGGTAGTGCTCAAGCGGGCGCTTCTATATATATATATATATATATATATATATATATATATATATATATATATATATATATATATATATATATATATATATATATATATATATATATATATATATATATATATATATATATATATATATATATATATATATATATTTCTTCAGTTGTACTATGTCTGCTCACTGCAAAGCTACAATTGTGTAGAACATTGGTAGGCCCTGACCCCTGGGGCACAGAATCACCCACCCAACCCCCAAGAGGGTGCCCCAAAGTATGAGATCTGAGTTTTTTCATTATATAGAAATCACAAGTTCAAAGGGCCTGATTCACAATTAAGTCTAAGGGCCTGATCCAGACCTATGCTTGTGTGCATTTTTACAGCGATCGTAAGTGTAAAAACGGCTATTTGTACTTACTGCGCATGCACGGGACAGATGTTATAATTCTGAGCGTATAAGCTGTGAGCATATTAGCTTTTTATTAACGCTCAAGGGGGCGGACCTGCCTTATGATAAATCCTTCCGTAAAAAGGGCCGGCCCTTCAAATCCACATACCTAAACCCCACCAGACAGACGGGGATTAGGCATGCAAATTAAGTACTAGGGGAGGAGAGAAGCAGTTCCTTATGGATCTGCCCCAATTCGGACGCAGAACTGTGCGGAGAAGTTAAGATTGGGTTCAGTGCTCCATCTGAAAGAGGGGAGTGACTGGGGTGTATACTCTCCTCTGCCTTGCCAGATAACAAATCTCTGTGTGCAAGGAAGTCACATGGAGATCTGCATCAAGTCCAAAATGCTCTGTGACATTTAGGTTATCATATTCCTTCAAGCATTAGTGTTCCATGACAAACATCACATGGTGATTATTGTCAAAATAGATAAGATTGGACTGGAACATTATTACCTTTAGACCTAGAGAAACATGATAACATCAGTTTTAGACTGTATTTCCAAATAAGGAGGTAGTGGGTACCTAGCTAAATCCTGCAATCCCTCATATTATAAGCGTTCCTTCTCACATCCTAATCCTTGTTGAATTAAAGTAAATAGAATGAAGCAAGTGTCGGTTGTTAAAAGTCTCAGCAGTTTGGATTGTTACTGAGAATCCTCTCTCTGCAGTCTGTAGTTTAATGTGCAAAAAATATACGTAAAAGCTTCTTGTGAGACAGCAGTGCTTATATTGTCCTTTAGCATTCATTTATGTAAGCTAGATAACATGACTATATCAAAGAGACAGACAAATATTTTATGGCACATTTTACTTTACTGTGTAAAAAAAAAAAATTTAGCATTATTTGTCTTCGCATACTTTACAGAATGCATGCTTAGCTGGAGCAAATGTGTAGCTACCAATGTAGTAATGGGACACATTTTAAAGACCCATCCTTTGTTAAAACCACATGTACATACCTTTACACAATGTTGCAGTATAGGGACCGGATTCAGAGATGCGTTTTTTCAAAGTACGCAACTCCACATGAAAACGTCTCTGTGAATACAGCCATAGGATCTAATCTCCAGTTTTTTCCCAATGTATAGAAATTAGCTGGAGAACCGACTCTATGTACTATGTATGTTTCAAGTCTATTTGCTTAAAAACAAACAAATATACACAGCCCTCTTATCCCACAGAATTTCATAATCAGTATACCAAGCACAGCTAAAGCTATTTGGCATCCAATTTGCTGTAATGAACCATTATATATTCATGTAGATTGATGCCATGATTTGTGGTGGGTAATATGGTCATATAGACATATATTATGTCAACTTGTTCCTAGATCTATTGTATGAAAGGGCCAGGAGCAGGGGCTGGATATTAGCCTGTTGGGGCAAACCCACAGAAGTGGTCCATAAGTAACTGCCCAGCCTTATCTGGTGGTATTCAGTAAATCACATGTTAACATAAATTTCCATCACCATGGTGTTATATCAAAGTGCACATGATATTTGAGGCCTGACCATACAATCTATCATGCTGCCTATATTATATATCACACTGCCCATATTATCTTTTATAATGCCCATGATATTTACCACACTCAGGGTAGTATTTAGAGGCAGGCGAACCATGCAATGGCATGAGATGCAACCAAGTGGTCTTAAAGGGGGGTGTCTAGCCTAATGCACCAGTAAACCACTGGAGTACTATAATATTAACATACTTTACCATTACCATGATGTTATATCAGAGAGCACATGATCTTTGAGGCCTGAACATTTAAGGTCTTCATTGAAGTGTATAAATGTAACATCACACTGCCCATAATGTGTGCCAAGTCCGATGCATTTACTTCATCTGCTCTGGTTGTGATGGCACTGCTCGGCTTCTGGTGCTGCTCTGCTTGTGATTGGTCATGTGGTTGCGCGAGTTGATGTGCATTTCTGGTACCTTTTTTCTTCCAAAAAAAAGCACA
This sequence comes from Limnodynastes dumerilii, assembly GCA_011038615.1. Classification (NCBI taxonomy): domain Eukaryota; kingdom Metazoa; phylum Chordata; class Amphibia; order Anura; family Limnodynastidae; genus Limnodynastes; species Limnodynastes dumerilii. Next base: position 153,537 of record WWET01003334.1, on the reverse strand, counting down.
TATATATATATACAACTCCAAGGACTGGCACTCAAAGACAGAAACAGACGTGAAAACTGGAAATCAGTTCCTAGATCTAGTTCGTAGATTACGTAAAATAGATACTACGCATGTGCAGTAGCAACTATCGGTTAAATACGGACGTATAAGCAATGTGTAAATCCAGGCCAGAATGTTCAAATCTAAATCTATATGATTTTATAATGTTATTCAATATAAGCATGTCATAGAAATATAGTACAGGGAGAATTTGATCAATGTCTCCTAAGTAAATCAGTTGCTATTACATTAATAACATTTTCCCTGTACTATAGTTCTAAAAAGTGTTTACATAACATCACATAGACACAGCGAGCCATATTCACACCTAAGAGACTTCTGCTTCTTAGGTACAGAGTTTCCTGATATGACCTGCTACGCATACGTATGGCTGTCTACGTACCAGTTTCTTTAAAGACCACACAGAGTAGTTTAGTAAGAAAGAGTCGGCCTTAAGCCGTCTCTGGGAGTGCTTAGGTAGAAGTGGGAGGGATTTGGATTAGCCGGGGAGGGCGGGGGGAGGCAGGGAGAGGCATTGTCTGTACGGAGTTTCCTTCTTAAGAAGTAAACTCTGAACGTTTTAGATAAGGTAGTCCTATGGCACTCGTAAGTGCCATAAGGTACCTAAAAACAGGGCGGGGATAGGACCGGAGAAGTAGGTGGATCACAATCGCAATTGTGAATCCGGTCCAGCATCACATAACCTAGCATCAGACCCTTCTTGACAACTGATGCCACTAAAACGCTCATTCACTCTCTTGTTATCTCCCATCTGGACTACTGCAACATTCTCCTCTCTGGCCTCCCTCTGGTCCGTCTCACACCACTACAATCTATACTGAATGCTGCAGCCAGACTCATCTTCCTCTCCCATCGCACTGCCTCCACCTCCCCTCTCTGTCAATCTCTACACTGACTTCCTGTCCCTTTTAGAATTCTCTTTAAGCTCCTAACCACAACTTACAAGCCTCTCTCCTCCTCCACCGCTCCCTACCTCTCCTTCCTTATCTCCATCCACACGCCCTCCTGTCCACTCCGCTCCACTGGTGACCGCCGCCTCAACTCCAACTTAATAACTCCCTTCCTCATTTCCCTGCCTCCCCCGGCTCTCTTCCCTAACTACAGCGTAGTTACGGACTGGAATGCCCCCTCCACCGTAACTACACTGTAGTTACGGACACCCGATCCTGACTAAAGGGTTTCCCTAGTTACGCCGAGCAACATCTGCCCGATGCATGCGCAGATCGGCTAAACAGCTGATCTTAAATCATCCGCCCGGATGAAAATAAAAGCAAGTATGTATATATTTAAGATATGATCAGTGGCGTAACTACCATGGGTGAGGAGAGTAAGATTGCTATGGGGCATGGCACATTATTGGGGTTCTAAATTTGTTTCCCCCACTGTAGCCACATTGTTATAGAGGTCTTGCTGTGCTCTGAAAATAACAGCACAGGTGTCTTTTTGCACACACGTGCTATGGTGCATGTACAGAAGAGTACTAATACCTGTTCTTTTCATTGCAGAGTGGGAAAAAGTACTCCTTTCAAGCCAGAAGGACTGTCCCACCAAAAATTGTTTTGCTGCCGGGTGTGATGATCTAATTGCCAGATTTAGTGATTAGGATGTGCCTAAGCCCAACATGAATAGCCCCAGTGAGTGACATCCCTGGAGACATGCATAGTGGGAAATTTGCCACTGAACGACATAATAATTGTAGGTAACTCTAAAAATATAAGTATGATATATAAAAGGCTTAATAGGCTATGAACACTACAGTATTGATATTTATGGTAGCATAATAGTTAATGCAATTATGACAATGAAGATATCACACTTTTTCTTTTCGCTTACTCTTTTAAGACTGGTTAGTGATTTCTGTAATTATAGATTAGACTATAGTGAATATAGATTATCTTGGCATTTTCCTTGTTACCTGTGTAGTATGTCTAAATGTGGAGAGATTACTCCCCCTCCCCATACACATACTATGTATAAAAAATGAATGCTTGTTTAATGTACCCATATTTTTCCAATATCTTCAGACCAGTCTCTGTGTAGACATGGAGGTGTTAAGCACTTAGCTGCTGTCTCAGAAGCACCCCACACTCCCACGCACTGCAAGCTCTCATGCATTTGGGACCTGACCTATCCAAATCTCTTAAAATCAGCACTGAGCAGTGCACGTGCCTTAGATTTTCCTGGGGCCTAGCAATAAAATATTTACACTGTGTTAGTGTGCTTTGGTGTACTCATCCGAGAATGCTTATGAATATTTGAAACTTGTTAAAACATTGGCATTTGGACTGCATTATATACGGCTGGGGCCAGCCCTGTCCAATAGTTCTATCTTTTCTTAACTTTTTGCTTAATTGTGCATTTGCTACAGAAAAATGTTTTCTCTTCATACTGTCTTGCTTTCAGTAATGATTGAGAACCTAGTAAAAATAGAAATCTATGTTGGGAAAATCTGATTGTAAGGCACAATAGTCAAGTTTTAGAATCTAAAAAGATAATTACTTTCTAAAGATGGCATATCATAAATTAGTTTTTTAGTAAATGTTAATTTGTTTACTATATATTCACCGTGTTTAATATAACCAAAAATTAACTGATCCACTGTTTAATACTGTACATGTATCTGTAAGAATTGACAATAAAAGAAGAAAAGTTACAAGAACTATAACTGACCCATCTTGTATCAGAACAGAAAGGTAAAAGAGACTTCACCCATGGTATAAAATACAGGGGATCTTATTTATCACCATCACTTTGATTCCAACATGCAATGGAATATCAGCTTCCAGAGTTATGGCACAATGGGCCTGATCCAGACCTACGATGTAGTGCTGAGCATTACATCGTGGGACTACCCCCAGTGTAGTTACCCTCGCTTACGCCAGCTGAAGGCTACCCTAACTTCAGCCGGCGTAAGCGAGGGTAACTACGCTGGGACGGCAGCGTTAGTACGATAACGCCGCCCTCCCAACCTCATTACCCTCCCTCCCCCCACCTCCCTACACTTACACGATCGGGCGTTGCCTTAGTTACGCCGGGCAACATCTGCCTGGCGCATGCGTAGATCGGCTTTTCAGCGTAGCTCTGAATCAGCCCCAATGTTCATAAGCAGGAGTTTACCAACCAATATAAGGGCTTCGACTATGCAAAAGGACAATTTACCATTAGTGGGTTTTATTCACTCTTTTACATTAGTAGAATACACTTTTTTTTTATCTACAGCACAAACGCTCTGTTCATATTAGCACTCAGGTCTGGATCATGCCCAATGTCCTTTTACTGTGGTGCATCCCTTATGGACGGACATGTGTATATTAGATTTTTGCTGAATTACCATATGTTTTCAGGATTCTCCGATCTAAATAATGAATTTAAGAATTTCTTTACTATTTGTTTTGTAGCCCTGTAATTCACATTTATTCTTACCTATTATATAATAAGGGTTACCACCTCCAGAGCACAAACCTAAGTCAAAGATACAGACAAGGGATGGGACAAATACCATAATTAGGAGCAGTAGAAGGTAAAAAGTAAAATGTTTTTGTTTCATATTTTTTATTTAACTGTTCTTTTTATCACTGCCAACCTCATCTTATTGTATACGCCTGGGGGAGTGGTCTAGTGCTTCATGGAGTAGGACGCAGGCTGAGGGAGCTCTGGTTATTAATTCACTACAAGATCCTGTAAATTCAACACTACTACAATCCGGTGTGCAGCCTCCTCTAAATAACAAACAGTGATTGGTGGCTGTGATCCTGCACTATGGGGGTCTGGACTGGTATAACAATTCTTTTTTCTGGCTTCCAGCCAGTGGAAAACTCAGGGCGCCATTTTAAGTGCCAGTGGGCAGTGGCTGAACAGTGCAGTACTGTGTCTCCTCCCTTGCAATCCCAGCTGGCTACAAATATGTCTGTTTGGTGGGTGACATAGTGGCTCTTCTGAGTGTGCTGCAGTCATCTCATCTTCAGCATTTAGTGTTTTTTGAGATATCGTTCCACAGCTGCCTTTGTCATTCATTTTCCATACTGCATTGTCTTCTGTGTGGATAGCTTCCTGGTCTGCTATTATCAGCTGCCATCCTGTGAGTTTCTATTTCATCATCAATAGGCACTTTTTCTGTATCATTACGCCACAGCTAAATATTGATATCTTTTCCATACTGCATTATCCCCTTTGTGGATAGTTTCATGTTGTGCCATTATCAGCTGCTCTCCTATATGTATTTATTTTCTATGATGGGCAAGCATAATTAATCAGCGGCTTTCTCTAGATTGGTAAGATTTGCATGCAACCCACCGGTGGCACCTTCTCAAGATATTTCTATACAATAGATTCTGTAGGCTATCACTACCTCAGAAAAGAGGGTCACAGATAAATTTGGAGAGGTACAAGTGTATCTGTCACTGCTTCATCCACACTCCTGCTGCTTGAACTGATGCTTCGACTACTGGTACTGTGGCCCACGCTTCGGCCACTACTGATGGAGCCCACTCTCCGGTTGTAGCAGCTGGAGTTACTGGAGCACACAGACTATGGCCCCGATCCAGAACTATGCTGGCCGGCAGTAATACGCCTGCCAGCAGCGTAAGATCGGCTTAAAAGCCGATCGTGGATTGGGCGTCCGTAGCTTCATCGTAGTAACTCTGAAGTTAGTGCAGTGAGGCGGTTTGGAAGGATGGTGATGAGGCTGGGAGGGTGGCGTTAGCGTACTAACGCCTTCTGTCCCAGCGTAGTTACACTGGGTTATGCTGGCTGAACTTAGGGTAGCCTTCAACCGGCGTAACCCAGTGTAATTACGATCTGGCAGGGGGAGTGTCGGGGGAGTGTAACGCTGTTACGCTGAGCGTTAGTACGCTCAGCACAACAGCGTTACTCTGGATCAAGCCTTATGTGTGGCTCCAGGGGAAGTTGTCCTGACAATGAAGGGACAATCCCTCTAATGCTGGTTTGGCTAAATGATCCAATAAAATTTGTATCATTTTCCCCAAGGCCTGAATTGGTCCACAAAGGCTTGGGCTTAATCAAGGTTAAGTGATGTTGATAACCTGGGAACATAGTTCTCCAGTGGGGCTGGTGATAATGTTATGGTCACCGCACACCAGGGTATAGAGTCTAACTGGAGCAAGGTCTTCACGAGGGCCCCTGATGGTGGAGATAGGCTTGTGCGGCAGGAACCCAGCAGATTGTGGCCCCTGGTGGTGTCTTTCGGAGTGGGAGTCTGATATTGAAACAGGACTGGGACTGAGCAGATACCATGAAGACAAAGACTGACAAACTGGACAGGGACAAGAACAGGACTGAAAGATGAGACAAGACCATCAGATCTAGGCAGGTATACAGGTACAAGGTAACAGGGATCCAGGCATGCATAAAAATAAAAAGGTAATGGGGTCCAGGTAGGTATACAGAAAAAGGTTCAGGCATTTATAGAGGTACAAAGTAACAGAGATCCAGGAAGATAAACAAATATAAAGTAACGGGATGAAAGCGGGTATACAAGGATGAGGTAACAAGAATCAGATGGACATTGACAACAGCAGAGAGACAAGACTGAGGCAGGACAACGAATAATCAGGAACTCTGCAAGGGAACAGGGCTCCTGAACAAGGCAAGGACCAAGGGACCCATATGTAAACAGACAAGACAAGGCAGACTGAGACAGAGCAATAGCAAAACAATAACAGATACAGACTGGAATAAACTATCCAGGACCAGAATATACAATATTACCAGCAAGAGAGAATTCTCCCTGCTAGGTATTTAAACACTGAACAGCCAATCAGAGCTGGAGTGCCTACCAGCGCTGCTTGGTCTGGATCCTGGCTATTAGGCACCAGCTAAGCCCTATCAATTACACTAGCAGCTGTAGTAAAAGCTATGGCTGCGCTGTTTAAACAGAAACCTGGCTGCTTAGCAACAACCATGATTGCTGTCATCCAGCTATCTGAGAAAGTACCATCCTGGCTGCCTAGCAATAATCAGTATCTGCTCGAGCAGCCAGGAGAGAAACAGTGCATGCTGCTGTGAATATCACAGCAGCATGTAACGCTGGCTTCCCTATTGTTTGCTGGCAAAATACAGTACTCTTTTTTTTTAGACAAGTTGCATTGGAGGTAAGACCTTGCTAAATTTACAGAAAATCCCCATGAGTAAGCAACATATAAACACAAATATAGGTTCAGAAAAAAGTGCCAATAAACATATGGATGATTATCTAAAAGAGCAATAGAATACAAAAAAAAAGACAATAAAACCTATAAAGCGGCATACAGTGAAAACAAATTCATAGGTGGAAAAACAATCCTGGATAAAAAGTCAATCCTTGATAGGACAAAAGTACCTTTTTAAACCAAAAATGGGCCCTTAAGGACAAAGGGCCGGATTCAGAGCTTCGGCCGCAATGCAACTGAGTTCTGCGAAAAGTGCTACTGCGCATGCGCAGTAATTTTGGAACATAATCTACGTTACTTCTTGCAACGTAGATTACGTACACGCAATTTTAAAGACCTCGTGTACGCAATCTACGTTGCAAGAAGTAACATAGATTACGTTCCAAAATTACTGCACATGCGCAGTACCACTTTTCGCAGAACTCCGGCCTCAATTGCATTGCGGCCGGAGCTCTGAATCCGGCCCAAATAGATCAATCCCTGGGAATAGCTGTCTTTAAAAATCCTTATGAATTCTTTACACAGTCTCTCAAGAAAAAAGCCATAAATCCAAGGGGTACATGTGGAGAAAAAAATATATGTAAATCATCAATGTAATAGACAGAAAAAATCAAACACTGGATAAAAATGATCAATAAGAACCCAGGGTAAGGATTAAAAATGTCTTTACTAAGTAAAATATATAAAAATAACTTTACTCTAAAACGATTTTCACATAATAAATAACATAACCACATGAATAGTAATAACTAGACATAGGATTATATGCATTTGCATATGCAAATGCATAAAACGCTATTTTTATAGCGTTATTGCATATTTTAGTACTTTTTCATTAACAGTGCTTAAATGTGTTAGGCGTGTTGTATTACGAAGGAACGGTGGCAGGGCGCAGCCAGTGACGTGCGCCTCACACGCACTCGGCAAGCGCACTGAACCCGATCTGCTGGCTCGCACTAGGATGCGAGCCAGCAGATCGGGTTGAGAAAGGCTTTGCCCTTGAGAAAGGGCAAAGCCCGAAACATGTTGGATATCCAGACTGTTATCTGAACACTAAAGACTCCCCCCGAATTGGTGTACCTGTTGTCCAGGGTCTTTTTTTCCATCCCGGCTGCTGTGGGACGTCCTTATATTTCAGTCAGGCTCCGGATTCCAGTCTCCCCTTTGGTAGGAAATTCCTCTCCCATTTTATGTGTTATTACTATTCATGTGATTATGTTATTTATTATGTGAAAATCGTTTTAGAGTAAAGTTATTTTTATATATTTTACTTAGTAAAGACATTTTTAATCCTTACCCTGGGTTCTTATTGATCATTTTTATCCAGTGTTTGATTTTTTCTGTCTATTACATTGATGATTTACATATATTTTTTTCTCCACATGTACCCCTTGTATTTATGGCTTTTTTCCTGAGAGACTGTGTAAAGAATTCATAAGGATTTTTAAAGACAGCCATTCCCAGGGATTGATCTATTTGTCCTTAAGGGCCCATTTTCTTTTTGTTTAAAAAGGTACTTTTGTCCTATCAAGGATTGACTTTTTATTCAGGATTGATTTTCCACCTATTAATTTGTTTTCACTGTATGCCGCTTTATAGGTTTCCCTCACCTCACCTACCGTAAATTGAACTGGGATCCCTCTATCACTTTTCAAACGAAGCTGGTTAAACTCCTTGAGGAATATACACTTAAAAATGCGATTACCCAAAAGGAGAAAGAATATATGTACAACAAAGAACCACCCAGTCATTTATTACCAAGCAGAAGTAGATAGACAACTACAAGACCCCCTCACCTACCGTAAATTGAACTGGGATCCCTCTATCACTTTTCAAACGAAGCTGGTTAAACTCCTTGAGGAATATACACTTAAAAATGCGATTACCCAAAAGGAGAAAGAATATATGTACAACAAAGAACCGAATATCCCGGTCATTTACACATTACCTAAAATACATAAAGATGTCAATAAACCCCCTGGTCGGCCAATTGTTGCAGGGAAGGGTCTATCACAGCCAATATGTCCCAATTCATCGATTCACATCTACAAAAGCTGATGTGTATGATACCCTCATACATAAAAGATACCACTGACATGCTGCAGAAACTAAAAGAAATTGTGTGGAGGGAGGAGTACCGTATGGTCACTGCCGACGTATCCTCCCTCTACACTATTATAAATCACAGCAAGGGCCTAGAAGCTATTACATTTTATCTAGAACGCACTTCGTGGGATAATTTGGTGGATTTCCTTCTGGCTGGGATACAATTATATTAACCCATAATTATTTCCTTTTCAATGGGGATTTTTATATCCAATTATGTGGTACAGCTATGGTGACTAGGATTGCCCCCTGTTATGCCAACCTTTTTTTGGCCTACTGGGAGTATTCCATCCTTCCCAAGGGAGGGGCAAACCTGGTCTCCTGGTACCACTATATTGATGACATATTCTTTATTTGGGGAGGGTCTAAAGAGGATTTGGACCTTTTTGTGCAGATTTGAACATAAATGATTTGAATATCAAGCTAACCTACACTGTTAGCAGTAGAACGGTTGAATACCTTGATCTAAACATTTTTATTGAGAACTCACAAATTAAAACCCAGAACTATATAAAAAGGACTGATACCAACTCCTATATTCCTGTGGACAGTCATCACCATCATCTATGGCTTAAAAATATACCCATGGGACAGTTTATGCGGTTGAAACGAAACTGCACAGATGTTGAAACCTTTGATATTCATGCTAATAAAATGACACAGCAATTTCTGCAGAAAGGGTATGAAGAAGGGGTATTGGATAGGACTATTTTAGAAATAAGAGGGATAGACAGATCTACATTGTTGATTCCTAAAACGAATAAGAAAGATCATCCCTTGGGTAATATGGCTCCTTTTATTAGCCAGTTCAACAGCCAACATCGGGATGTCGAAAAAATTATTTCCAAACACTGGCATTTGTTAACTAATGATGAAGAACTTAAGGACCATGTAGGGCCAACTCCCAAGTTCATCTATTGGAAGGCCCCCGTTCTAAAGAATCATCTGGTGGCCAGCACCTTTGGCTCTAATCAGACTAAGGGTACAATTAACACCAAAGGTTTTTTTGTTGTTGTGGTGACTGTGCCATGTGCAGAACTGTCAAAGGCCCTAAGAAAGTAGAAGTATTCCCTTCCACCACTGCATCCAAGAACCATAAGATCAGTGAATTTATTACTTGCAATACAAAAAATTGCATATATGCCCTAGAATGTAGATGTGGTTTGATATATATTGGGCGCACCTCTAGACCCTTGAAGGTGAGATGGGCAGAACATCTTAGGAACATCCAAAAGGGTCTAGAGGGGCATATTATGTCACTGCACTTTAAGAACCATCATGGCTGCCAGATCACTGATCTCATTAATTTTTGTGGAATAAAGAGGGTAGACAAACATTGGAGGAGGTTTGATCATGGCACAGAGCTGGCTAAGGAAGAAATGAAATACATTTTCCACTTTGACTCTTTACAACCGAGAGGCCTGAATCAGGATTTTGAAGTTAAATGGTTTTTATAATTTTAATGATCTATTTATATGTATCAGTCTCACCAGTCCTTGTTTTGCCTCACAGCATCGAAGATGACAAGACGGAACACCTACAATCATACCAACCTGGATGTGCCCAAACTCGTCCGATCTTGGAAGCTATACAGGTTTGGGCCTGGCAAGTATCTGGATGGGAGACTTCCAGAGAATACCGGGTGTTGTAGGTGAACTTCCAAGGTAGGTCATAACACTCCCATGAATAGGTCGGTGATGATATACATATATTGATTGTAGTATATGTTTTTATATATCCTTTTGGCTTCAAAATCCCAAGGTGTGCCAATTGATTATTTTAACCTACCCAACCATTTTATTTGTTTACCTTGTTTTGGGTACTGCTCCTTTACAATTTTTTGTTTTTTTCCCCCTTCCCCTCCCCCCCACCCCCGGTTTCATCCCTTTTAGGATTATGTTGATATTAAAATATGATGTAGCACTATATAGCACTTTATAATCTTATGTATATATGTTGCACTGGTCCAGCACTTTCTTGTATAAATAGATTATACTAAAAAGGTTTTATGCATCACCTTGTAGAATGCTTTTTTCCTTTGTAAATAGTGTATTCACTTTCCTCCACCTAGTAATATTTATTCATTTTATCTCATTTTATCTTTCCACCCCCCTCTTTCCACCTATATTAACTTTATATAGATGAATGGAGTCATGTAGCACTTTATTTAATTTTGTGCATAATATGTTGCACATCCTAGCACTTTTACTATCAGGAAGGTTATATGATATAACTGTTCAGAGTTTTGTGTGTTCTATTCATAATAGTAAACTCACCTCCTTTCACTTGATGAAATATGTATACATTTTAACACAATTTATGCATATTTTTGTTATTCTTTTTAATTCACGTATTCCACCCAATGATTATACCCTATGAATTTCGTAGATTATGGTTTAAACAATCATTGATATGTATATTGATTATGTCCTTGACACTTTTAAAAATCCTATGTTAATTCCACTGTTATCTCAGATTTGATATATGGTATTCCATCCAACCTGTTCATATTCACTTTGGTATCTATATATGTATATTTTTTATGAAGAACTATGGTTATTATAGGAGGTTTGATGGTTATCCTTTGTATGGCCCCGGATGATTTCCCAATCTGTTTTTCATATAACGGTCTGTCTGATAATAGGGTATGATGGGTGTGCTTACTGGCCAGTCAAAATAGCCTATGTATTCAGTTAGGGCCCATGAGACCACTTTCTGTTTGTTTTTAAATGTCAATTCTTAGTGATTAATATATTTAATATGAGTACTCGCCTATTGGCGAATATATGATACAGCCACCTTTACTTAGATCAGTTTGCACTAAGGGTACCTATCGGTTACTAGTTTAAGTTATCTGTTATTTAGGTTGTAGCTGTTATGTCAGAACCCCAGATGATTTGTTCTATTGATATGCTATATGTCTAGACATCAATGGTGCATGCTTATTTTTTGTATTTGTCGTGCCACCACGGCACTTATTTTAGACTTAGTGTGTCTTTTAATCATCTACATATGTTGTCTGTTAGAGAAGCCTTTTTCTATTTTGTTTTGATATTGTATTTTATGTGGTTCCCGTTTTATGATTTAATACCTGTAGCTCAGATTTTGGAAATGCACAAATACCTGGACAAAGGTTTTTGAACTATTTTATTTATAATTATATACCAGTGTGTTTAGGCGGCATACAGTATCTTTGTTGTTTTCTGTGGGCTCCGTATCCTGTTCCTGGATGCTAGGCAGGTTGTCATGGCTACTATTGCTATTTTATCCAGTGTTTGATTTTTTCTGTCTATTACATTGATGATTCACATATATTTTTTTCTCCACATGTACCCCTTGGATTTATGGCTTTTTTCCTGAGAGACTGTGTAAAGAATTCATAAGGATTTTTAAAGACAGCCATTCCCAGAAATTTATCTATTTGTCCTTAAGGGCCCATTTTCTTTTAGGCTAAAAAGGTACTTTTGTCCTATCAAGGACTGACTTTTTTTCCAGGATTGATTTTCCACCTATTAATTTGTTTTCACTGTATTCCGCTTTATAGGTTTTATTGTGTTTTATTCTATTGCACTTTTAGATAATCACCCATATGTTCATTGGCGCTTTTTTCTGAACCTATATTTGTGTTTATATGTTACCCACCCCTGGGGATTATTTGGAATTCCTAAGGTTCAGGAGCTGCCGCCTAATATAGCGCTTTTTAGAAGGTTTTTATTAATTTTTTTCTCGATGTTCTGTTCTGCCTGAAGAGCTTGGACGGCCTCCAGGCTCCTCTCTCCTCTCACCCAACTGGAAGTGTGGAGACGAGCGTGTCTGAGAGACACAATTTCCTCCCAATGCTCACCTTTAACACCTTTGTGCTGTAATCCAGATTTCCCTCTGGGTCTGGATCCCCACAATGTGGCAGACTGGACCGCAGTTCACCATATATTACATAATGGCTCCCTTTCCTCGTTCTCCGAGCTCCAAATCAAGCACTCCCTCCAACCCTCCTCGATCTGGTCTTATTTTCAAATTCGCCACTACCTTTCATCTGCCAGGCACTCCATGCACATTAAGAGGGAGCTTACGACATTTGAGGCGCTCTGCACCCAAATCCACCCCCCAAAACACATTATACCACCATCTATAAATTACTACTTAAAGAGCTCTACCCCAACCCCCCTCGATTTACAGAGTCTTGGGAACGAGACTTAACAAACCCTTCATCACTAGACGAGTCGTCGCGGATCTTTCAAATCACCCATGCATGTTCTCCTAGTCTCTCAGTGGTTGAAACCCAGCTCAAGATTCTGACGAGATGGTACAGGACGCCTCAAATGCTCCACACATTTCTTCCCCATGTATCCCCCCTCTGCTGGTGCTGCAATCTCGCAATAGGCCCCATCATGCACATCTGGTGGAGTTACCCGAAACTTACCCCTTTTTGGGACCAGATCTTTGAGATAACACACAAGATGGTGAGTCCAGACATCCCTACTGACCCAAAATTTTGCCTGCTTTCACTTCCCCCTGGACCTACCGCCTCCTTCAAACACTCTAAACACTCACACCTGAGTAACGCTGCCAGAGCCATCATCCAAGTTCACTGGAGATCCACCACCACTCTCAATCTCCGAATGGGTCAAAAGAGTGGAGTTCTATAGGTCCATGGATGAAATGATCCTCTCTGCAACAGACAAATTCACGGAATACCAAGCCACTTGGCTCCCGTGGATCATGTACCTTGACACATCCCCCTTAGCTAATCAATTGCAGACCTACGGTCTTCCGCCCTTCCCCACTCTGGTCAGCGATAACTCACATTCAAGCATTTTGAAGCAAGCTTCTGGCATTCTCTCTTTTTCTTCTCCTCTCTTCTCCCCCCTTTCCCCCCTTTCTTTCTTCTCTTCTTAATATTGAGTCATTATTATGTCAGGCAAACCATCTGTTTTTACACTGTTTTATGTTAGTAAACATGTAGGATTGGCTGGATCCAAGCTATGTACAGCCAACAATGTTTATAGGTGTTGCCACCACATCCTTCCTTGCAGCCTAACCCTAAGACTCCCTTCCCTGCAGCCTAAGACTCCCTTCTCCACACTCTAACCCTAAGATTCCCCTTCTAAACTAACCTCCTGTCTGGTGCGGCACATCTGCGGCAGGTGTTCTGTCGAGTGCTGCACCAGGTTTTGCCAGTGAATGGGTAAGTTGGCAGAAAAAAAATTTCGCCATACTTACCTATTCATTATGAAAACCTTCTAATTAGGCATATTATTGAAATATAGACAGCCGAAAATGAGCCGTTAGCTTTCTGTATTTCTGAAATATGGACAGATTAATAGATAAATTATCGATAATATTATAGGGTTTGTTATAATATTTGATTTGTAAGTGTACAATTTTTCAAATAACCATACTTTCACAATATCAAAAACGGTAAATGAATTCTATGGGCCTGATTCAATTAAACGCGAATAAAAAAACAAAAACGCGGATATAAAATACGCGCCTTTCGCGCACAAAAATAACCGCTATTTAATTAGAAATGTCCCACCGCCTCCAACGCGCGTTAAATGGACCATGAGCGTATTTGTTAGCGCTCATTTTTGTGCTTACCTCCCGTTATAAAACACGCGCGTGTATTTCTATATCTTTACCCATGCAATACAAATGTCAGCACAATCACTTCCCATAAGCAGCCCTGCCGTCATATGTCTGTAATAATCTATTTAGGACCTTCTGCACTTGAATGTCAAAAATTAGACTGCAGCAACTCAGTAATGACGTATTATTGTAGAAGAGAATAATATAAAATAACTTTTTCGGATTGTTGTTTTTTTAAAAACTTCTGCCAGCATAATATTTAACTTTTCAATGTTCTCTTCTACTTTTTAGTAATTTTTTAACCTACAGCTATTTATTTGAGTTGCAGGCTGCATAGATTTATGTG
>WWET01003334.1:119129-139011 GCA_011038615.1 Limnodynastes dumerilii | reverse complement strand
CACAAGTAATAATTTCATTCAACGGAACATCTTACAATCACCCAAACTTTTTGTTATGCAGAGGTGCAGGATTCACTTTTGGATCGACATAATAAACACTGATGCGTTTCTCCCGACTGGGTTTCCTCAGAAAGTGTTTGTGCTACTCCAGCCATCCATTTAAATAGAGATATTGATTAGAGACATCAGACACATGGGTTAAGGTCTGTTTCCAAATGGTCCTAAAGCTGGAAAGTGAAAACAATGTTGCTACCTACTACAAAATCAGATACATAGATTGAGATTTGTTTCTAAGTGATTCTAAATCTGAATATTGAAACAATGTTATAATGTTATAATATACTGCCAGTTCTCATGTGATGAATAATATTCAATTAATAATAATAACACTTGATATCTATATACATAAAAAAATATCAATTCACAATAAATCGTACTTTAATACAATTAGAAATACGCTTAGCACCCTAATATTAAACCCTGGTAATAAGTGTAATCATAAATTCACCTTTTGATGTTTATATAAACTAGACTGTAGAATAATGATCATAACAATAATATTAATAACCTACAAAGTAATCATAATAAATAAATAAATAACCTGCAGATCCATATCTACAGTACATAATTAATAAAATAAAAAAAAATAAAAATTAATAAAATAAAATAAAATAAAAAAACATTTTTATAAATTAGAAAATTAATTTAACAGTATAACAGAGGCTCATGTTTTACAATTAACCACCATGCCATATCATAGTGCTTATTAAAAGTGGTTCAATTCTATAATTTCATTTAGGCCTGATGGCATCAACGTTTCCAATTTAAAGGTTCAAAAAGCCTCTCTTCTAAATGTGTTGCAAAACTATCTCCCCCCTAACTGTTGATTTAATTTGCTGAATCCCCATAAAGCTAATAATCGAGATTTGGGAGTGATTAGCTTTATGGGGATTAAATAAATATGATTTACAGCGGTACTGCTGATCAAGTGGGATAATATACAGTATGTATTGTATATGTACAAGGATTTTGATGATTTCCAAGACTTAAAGAATGAGATAATGCTGGTATAATTGTCTCATCCAGAGCTTAGTTAAATTAGATCATGATCCTGTACAAGTGACCACTGGTAATTAATATAAGTATATTGTCAAGATCACAAACAAGTCCTATCTATCATATTATATATATGGATTTATTTTTCCTGCTATGGTATGTGTTGCTTAGTATATATTTATGTTTTTGTGTTTTTTTTATTTCTTTATGTATGTTTTAAAGGGACATATTTGTTTTGTTTTTTTATATTTTTTATTGAAGCACCAAGCTGATATTTTTGTTTTTATATTTAAAAACATACAGAAACATAACAGAAAAAAGGACGTATGTAGAGTATTGTACATGCATACCATGAATTTTAACAGACATGTACTTGTGTGCTGCATTGTTTGTTTTCTATTCAGGATTTTTTTATCCTTATGTTCAGCCATAACATGACTGAAGTAAAAGGTCTGTTATTCATTGCTATGTAGTATAGAATTATATTTTTGAACTAGTATATTTTGATAGGTTCTCTGTTTCATTACATTATGCTGCGCAATGTGTGTCTGTGGCAGTGGGGGAACCACAATTTCAATAACCATGACTTATTTGTGTACCTGGTATGTGACTTCGCATGAGAAAAAGCACAATTCCTTAATAGGAGAAACAGTCTGTGTAGCAGCAGCAGAGAGGAGACATCATAGGCATTCACTTGTCAAAACACTTCTAAATTCGTTTCTGCTGAAACATTTTCCAATGCAAGCTTTGTCAGTGCACTGTGTTCTCTATAAACGACGTCAAAATGTCAGAATTATGGGGATGTGTGTATAATAAAAAGAGGAGGGTTTTTACTGCTATACAGTTTCACCTTATATAGGATACACATAGTGCTCATGATGCACCTCTACAGAATTCTGAATGCAGCAAAACTGTTTGCTTTATAGCCTGAATTTTCTATTTTAAATATAATTTGCCCATATTTATATATACTATTCTGTGTTATTACGCCCCTACTTCATTTTTTTCTTTCTATTACCAAGATTATGCGTAGCGTATTTTCTCTATTGTAATTACTATGCACTCCCCTTGTTCATAGGTACTTTTGCAGTTTTATGCGTTCCAAACCCTACATAAGCTTTTCAACTGTCGTTTGTATTGGCTGCACGTACTTACGCGCCTAATCACGCCCAATTCTGTACCATTTAAAGGCCTCCCCCCACCTCCAAAGTGTAATTACGGGAGTCGTATGGTTGGCACGCCCATTCATCCGTAGTCACGCTGTTGATACTAGGCTGGTACGTACGTTCAGAGTTACGTGTCGTAACTTCTGCCGCGGGCATGCGCAGTACATACAAAACAGCGTTTTTACGTCTCCGGCTCGCGTAAATACGCTAGCGGACGTAGCTCTGGATCTGGCCCATTGTGATGTTCAGTATTTTAATATGTGAATGAGAGTTTTTCTCTACACAGGTTTTATCCTGCTACATCATTGCATATGAGTCATAACAAAGGCAACAAGAGGACTGCTGTTGTTTTTTCTACGACCAGTGGTCTATGACTATTACTAACATAAACAGTAGCACTTTCTTTTTATCTTTGTCCAATTATTTAGTGGTAACTTACTATATGATCCTATGCTGAAAAGTACATTTAAAAGCAAACAAACATGCGAACAAATGAGCAACTGAAAAAAAAATGTATATACTGTATGGTTTGCAAACAATGGTCCTGTTACATAACACCAGGGAAAATCAGTCTCTCCAAACTTATATAGCCAAGGTAGGTAGATGATTTGAAGACAATTTAATTCCACTGAGTTTAGGGCCTCAGACCCCCATACATTAGGATTACTTACTCACGCCTTTTGCATAACTAAGTCTAATGGTAACATCTGCGCATGTTACAGTATGGCATCCCCTCCACACACCTAAATTTCATATGGGGGGCAAGGGGGGGGGATGTACATTTTACAGTGTGGGCTGGTTTTAAGAGTTCAGAGCAGATCAACGGTTGTACGGAATGCTGATCCACACAGGACAATTAAGGTAGGATTATTGCAGTGTAAGAGCTGCTAACTCCGCACAATAGCGGAGTAACATGGGTGTTCGCTTCCATCTTCCGTGCAGACTACCAGAACTCTGTGCTTACGGGAAAAGCACAGAGGTCTGAATTTGGCCCTTAGTGTCTTAATCATGAATTATTTAAACCATAATATATAGTGATTTATGCTTTACCACTAACCTAGCCATGTATGTCATACATTATTATATCTGGAATTTAAGGACAGCTTTCAGTCAGCTGCTACAAACAGCTGAGGTAGGGGCCAGTCATGTGGTGGAGACAAATAAAAAAGCAGCACAGCGAGGGGAAAGGGACAGTTAGTAGATAAATCCACTTATTTGTAGTAGGCCACTATCTCAGGACAGGGAGCATAATGTGTCTGTGAAAGCCAGATAACAGGCAGCAATTTAAAGTTGGTGCTTCCTTATAAGGGTAACCTAGCCGGCAGGCTTCACTTATCTGCATTTTATTCTGCTGGTAGCATGGTGACAATGACACTGACATGAGAATAACATCTCTCCTCTCTCAGTGTAAATTGCTGGCTGCCTCCATAAATGTATTTTTTTATTTTTCTTTTACTGTATCTAGTACTTGCACTTCATTGTACTTATTAGTTAAAGGACACTGGACAGGATCCAAACATCAACTTTTGCTGTTTTTGGAATGCTGAACGCAGCATCCGCAGAGGATTTGCTATTGGATCCTTGGTGTACCACACATATATACAAACACACTGCTAACTCACTTTACATGGACGGATTTCCACAACCTATACCCTACCGTAAGGCCTTTCTATTTGAGTGGACTAAAAATGGTAGCAGGTTGGAAGTCCTGCCCACTTGTGAGCGCAACCAGCTTCCCTGACAGGAGTTACCAGAAATTTCATTTGTCAGATGTCTGGATCAAGCACTTCACACCGCTTATACAGCGGCACAGGCTTTTAACAAAAAGAAAACAACTTTGTCCCGAGACAAGTTGTGAGTCGGAAATATGTGCCAGAACGCTGTTTCGGTGCGTCCGACGACCAAAAAAGCCCTGGATAGAAGAAATTAATGTTTCATGTAAATATATATTTATATCAATAAAAGAAGAGTTACAACATTAAAAGGACAACATAAAACCTAAAACTATATACTCAAAGTAATGTAAGTTATTACACACTACTGCCATATGCTCAAAATGCGTTATGCTGAATAGTTACATCAACTCTGATCAGTAACTGTAACATAATCTTAAAAATATATAAATAAATATATACTTTAAATTAGAGCAATGAATGTGCCCAGCAGAGGTGGAACTAGCGAGTTGTGGGCCCAGGTGCAAAAAATATGCTTTGGCCCTGATGATATCCCAGGTAACCCGGTGGGGAGCTTCGGTGGTGTGTTAATGACGGCTGTGGGCCCTTTTATCAGCCCCGGTGCCGTTGCACCTATTGCACCAATGGTAGTTCTTCCCCTGGTGCCCAGTCTCTACAGCATCCTTCTTTCCTCACTGCTGGGCTCTCTAATGGACAGTGTTTTTCTTCAGTCAACATAGAATCCTCTCACTTCTACCCTTCCTACAGAAAAGTTTAAATGAATTAAAAATAATTACAAACTCTATATTAATTACATCAAACTAATTTTGACAGCCATATGTCAGTACACGTGGCTATGCAATTTATTGTTTACTATACTAGAGTTAATCTTGGAATTTATTTTACCTAATGTAATAGGAGTAGGATCTCTTGAACTTGGGCAATAGTCACAAATAAGATATGTGCTAAAAGATAGCACATTCAGACCGACAAAGTTCTGATTAACATGGAAACAGATCCCTAAGCAAAATATTAGAAGTCCATTGGATGGCACAATCCTGATGACCATGAGTACTGCAGAAATCTGCATTTGGCCCAATTGTTTTAGCACAGTGTGACAGGATGGGTATATATGGTGCTTTTTTTTGTTTTAGAACGCACCGGAACAAAGTTCCGGCACCTTTTTTTCGACAGATTTACCATGTTTTAAAAGTTTTGGCTGCAAAATCATTAAAATGGTGCATGCGGCTGCTTGTGTGTTGAGTCTGATGCATGCGTACTTCATCCGCACTGGTTGTGATGGCACTGCTCGGCTTGTGATTGGTCGTGTGGTCATACATGAGTTGATGTGAGTTCCGGCAAATTTTTTCTTACAAAAAAAGCACTGGGTATATGTATAAAGGAACAGTCTCTGGGCCTAGAGTGGCCATACCTTTGGAAATGAGAATAAACAATTCCTTCCGCAGGAGCACAATTTTTGGGCTACACACAGAAGACCTGATCCAATGTTTTAGTTCAGGCCAGTGTTGGAAGTGGCAGTATGTGAACATACAAATAAGAGAAGTGAATGGAGATTTATAGGGCTCTATTTACGAAGATCATTTTCATATGATAAAGCCCGTTTTCATGAAAAAGGCTTTATCATATGAAAATGAAGAATTCCATATTTACAATGTTATCATTGCCATGGAAACTATGGCGACGATCGCATTAACACACACGATCGCCGGCCCGCTCTAATGTATGCGGGCCGGCAGATCGCTTTATTTACTAAGTGCCAGCAGGCTTAACAGGCTTAGAAGGTTTAACATGCTAACGCTGATATTACTACAAGGCTCAGCAATGCTGAGCCTTGTAGTTCTATCAGCGCAGCCATGGTAAACATTCAATAGGCTGCGTCTGCCTTTGGGACATAGAAAAACACATGTCAAATATACTGACATGTTTTTCTGCTACAGTGTGGGCACTTTCAGTGAAAGCATCCCACACAAAAGGCGCTTTCATTTTCAGCGCTTTGCCGGCGAACTAAAGGCGATTTAGTTAAATCGCCCTTAGTGAATACGGCAAATTGTATTTATTCTTTGGCAAACATCTGGATGATTTCTGTCCAGCGATGTTTGCCTGGTCAATTTTGCGAAAGGCTAAACTTTGCCTTTAGTGAATACGGCGATGGCATAATCGCCAGCAAAGTCCCGGGACTTTTTTTGCAAAATCGACTTTAGTAAATATACCCATATGCATATATGCAAGTCAGAACTGTGGCTGGTATGCCTGCAACAGGACTCCTAGAAAACTTTTGGGCCTTGGCCTGATTATAGTGTATGCAGTATGTTTTTAAATGTTTTATTCTGGTTGTTTGGTCTGTAGGATTGTGTTTTAACTATGTATAAATGCTTTAATGGAATCTGCTCTATTGAGCCTTGCAATAACGAGACTGGGTTGCACTTAGTATTACAATGTATAGTATAGGTATAGCAATGGACTGTGTACACATCATGACTTCTGATCTGATGCCATTTCATGTTCGCATTTTCTAGTTGTAACCTTGAGGCAAGCTATGGGCTATGGGTAGCTGCAAAGGGAGTGGTTAGTAAAATGCTCGCAGAGATGTGGCATATGTGTGATTATGGATCAGAACATTGCAGACCCACATCCATTGCACATAGTAGTTTGGATCTGTTCTTACAAGAAGACTTATTTTTTCTCAACAGGGCTTTGTACTAATAACCTATGCACTATTAGCCATAGAGTGCATTTGCACTATTCACCAGCTAGTCCTGCTGATGATGTAGCATTCGTTAAGACGTTACATGACGGTTTGAGTGCTTTGTCTTCTCTAACAGTTACAGCTAGTGACGGGTGCAGTGGAGCAGGCTTCCCAGAGATGTGGCTTAGGAAAGGAGAGGCAGGGACTGAGTGTTCAGAAGGGTGATCTTACAGCTTAGAAGAATGCTAACTTGCTCTTAGCAACATTAATGCTTTCTGAATAATATTCATTTCTATATAATAAAACAGAAGCTGAAGAATTGTACAATCGAAGGGTATGTAAAGTATGTAAATATTAACTGCAGTTGTATCTCCTGTTTTCTTGACTTTAGTTTAACATTCATTTTCCAGACCCTTGCTGAACGCTTTTCTATAATTAAAGGCTATTCACCTTTTTTGGCCAAGCAATTATGCGGTAATTGGGGTATATTAAAAAGGGATTTATTTATTTTGTTACCTTGTGCCATCTCTTTACCTTCATTTACCGCTACTTCTACAGTAACAAGGCACTTGCCAGAAAAGACTTAGAGAAGGAAAGCTGACAGACAGGTGTTATGTTTTCAGAACTGTCAGTTCCTGGTATCGGGGTCGTATTCACAGATCCTTTTTTTACGGCGGATTGCATGTGTATATTTTTAGGAGCGGATGCACTGCACATGTGTAGTAACTTTTTCACACACACATTACGTAGTATTTATGCACGTAAGTACTTTAGGCACGGACCTGTGAATCGCACCTAGGGACATATGTACGGAGGGGGGTGGTTTTAATTTGGACGTTACAAGTTACGTGAAAGTGGGTGGGGGGAAGCATTTAAATGGGCATTTGAGGGCGCGGCTAGATAAATACACACGTACGTAAGGGTGCACTATGGAGGCGTATGTCACCAAAAACCCGTCCGTGCGAGAGGAGTGTTATGAGTGTTGCTATGTGCGTGTGTAAAAAACGCGCAAGTTGTAAATACAAATCTTTGAATCCGGCCCAGGGTTATTATTAATAGCACAGTCTATAAGGTGTGGCAAGAAGTGAGGGGGACAACAAACGGGTACTCATGGTAGAGGGGGAGGCATCAGGTTAAGTGTCAATATTTTCTCAGGTTTCCTACTTAAAAATATAATTGATGTTTTAGATTTTCTTACTGGATTGGAAGCAAATAACTAGTCATTAGTTGAGAAACAGGCAAGTGGAGAAATAGAATGTGTATTTTGTCTTTGTCAGTTTCCCTATTTGCATTTGAACCCATTTGAATTCTAAAGCATTCTGTGCATGCCTCATTTTCTCATGTGTTTGTACATTAAGCTTTGATACTGTAGTGCTAACCTTTTCTTACAGACACCCAAAGTCCACTACTAAGAGGAGCTTCTAAATGATCTGACATCTATCATTTTCATTTATTACAATTGTCATTCTCCATATAGAGATACCAATTGACAGATCAATAAACCAGCATTTCTGCATGCTATGCCTCTGGCTTTTTAAGTCACTCCAATCATGTGCTTTATTAGATAGCACTGTACACACAAAAAGTGGTGTAGTTATCTTGGTGACCAAACAGGATATTCTAAATTAAGACAGTCTCCAAATATGGGTATAGCCTCTCCCCAATCCTCCTTTAAAAGATTAAATCTGGACATTAACAAAGCTGCCATCTTTAAAAATATAAGTGAGATCACCTGCGCATAAAAACCACTAGCAGCTACCAGACCGAAAGAATAGGGGTCCTACACCCCTAATAAATAAATAATGTAGGTAAAGTAAAATCTGACAATCCCCTAGCAGCGCTCAGTGTCTAGGATAACTCTAATTATAAATATGTAAGGGAAAACCCAAAACAATATAAATATACACAAAGTACATATACATATAAAAAAGTTCATATCAATGAGTCCAACATGTAAAATAACGGATTATTAAGGTTATGGTTGGTGTGATATTGGGAATATATGAATTATCCACAATACTTTCCGGAGGATATTCGCAGATTCACTGTCGATTCAAGTGTCACAGCTGACGCGTTTTGAGGACGCAATCCTCTTTCTCAAAGTGGTGCTGCCATCTATGTGTTGCACTGTGGTTCTAGGATCTGTTTGTCTATGCAAGTTACTTATTGTAACAGAAATCAGAAAATGATGTACACAAAAGAAACAAAGTATTGAGTCCTCTATAAGAACCAAACTTCAAACAACACTTATGATGTAATATAGCATACTACACAATATTAGTGGAGATGACTAGTGAAGGTCTATTTTTGCCAACAAAAAATAATGGGAGAAATTCAGTCTATCACTCGAATTCTTACGTAATGGTTGCTAGTGTAACTGGTATTATTGATTTGTAAAGTGTTGTTAAGGGCTTTGTAGCAATTGTGTTTTATGTGGAACAAGGATGACTGATTTTTGGATGGATTGTGGTGAAACAAGATTGAAATGCAAAGCAGGACTAAGTTGCAGTCAAGGCAGATGAAGACAGAAGTAATGAAAACTTGGGTTTATTAAGCAATGTGTGAAGTGTAAGGTATGCGGCAGATGTGTTAGATATTGTATATTGAGCTCCAGCACTGTTTCATACATGTAACATGTATTTTGTGTTAGAAAAAGTTAAAGGCACTGCTATAAAAAATAAAACATAATTTTTACCATATGACTTTACAAATCGTAAGTCCAGTTTCTATATCTGCTGTGACCTACTGTATATTCATATATATATAAACAGCCTATTACTTTATTGTAATGTGTGATTGTTTTCTACTGCATCTCTGTCTATATCTTTTTCTTAAGAAGAAAAATTGCAACCTAGGCTGCTTCTCCTGCTGACACAGACAACCATGAGCTTTAGATTAATCTGCTCATGCGTAACATATCTACCCACTGGGCTCTTAGCCAATCAGAAATTCAGAAATTACTTTAAAGTAAGAGTCATACTAAAATATCAACTATTTATGATTTGTTACCAATTAAGGAGACATTGATTTACTCAACAGCTCCCTTCGGCTTAAATAACGTGTGCAAATTTCCCTTCAGTGTTCTGTAAAAAATATAGAATTCCCAAAACAATTTATGCTAATGGACCAAAACGTCAACAGAAGGAAAGTTCAGAAATCTGATTCCAGCCCATTAATGCAGTCATGTGTAAGCAATAAGTAAAGTATCAAAGTGGGCAATTAGGAGCTATACCAGAACATGTAAACTGTAAAAATGTTATATACTTCCACAAAAATTTATAATATAATAAAAATAAAATCTTGATAAAAAAGCAATAGAATAAAAATTCAGACCAGCGCAGTCTACCTATAATTCTTCAGACTATCTATCAGACACCCATGGGGCAGATTTAATAAAGCTGAAAAGGTAGTTGTCAATTGGATTCTGGTCATTTGCAGGTTTATAAATGTATTTCTTTTTTGTTTTTTGTTTTTAAATGGGATGTAAATACTGGAGATTATTACCTGTTAATCTAGTTTCCTCGACTTCTCCATGGCAGCACTACCCTGGGTTATGTCTCTCCTCTTGGAGCCAGGGACAGGATAATTAAAGACACCGTTTTATAATCCCCTCCTTCCGTCTCCTCAGGGTCTTCAAACTTCCTAAACTATGAAATATAACTCGTAATTAAACAACACAACATTTATAACAACTGGGTTGGGTATATACGTGCTGACATGGAGAAGTTGAGGAAACCAGATTAACAGGCAATAATCTCCAGTTTCCTCTTCCTCCCATGTCAGCACTACCCTGGGTAGTTAATTCACTGGGTGGGTACCAGATTGATCTGGGCAAGTAATTAAATATAAACTAAAACTAAAGAATTCTATATATATATATATATATATATATATATATATATAATTTGAATATTATTATTATTATTTATTTATTTATTTTTTGCACTATAGCGCTAAGTACTCTTCTATCGAAGCTAGCGTCTGCTGTGGCATAGGTATCCACTCTGTAATGTTTAGTGAAGGTGTGGACCAACGCCCAACTAGCTACTTTGCATAGTTCCTCTATTGAAGCGGCCCCTCGCTCCACCCAGGAGGCGGCTACCGCTCTAGTGGAATGCGCTTTTAGTTTATCTGGGACTTCCTTGTTTTTTATATGGTAGGCCTCTATAATACAGTTCCGAATCCATCTAGCCATCGTTGCTTTGGAGGCCGCCCCCCCTTTCTTGGCCCCTTCCATAAGAATAAATAGCTGTTTTGTCTTCCTCATGGTCTCTGATCTCTGGATATAAATTTTCAAGGCTCTAACTTAATCCAATGTATGAAACTTATGCTCCTTAGTGTGTTTAGTATTGGCACAGAATGTAGGTAAGGATATCTCTTGGTTAAGGTGGAAGCGTAAGACTACTTTTGGTTAGAAAACCGGGTTTGTTCTTAACACAGCTTTATCCTCAAAGAAGATTAGGTACGGTTCTTCAGCCCAGAGGGCGTGAAGCTCTGACACTCTTCTGGCCGAGGTAATTGCTACCAAGAAGTTAACTTTAAGGGTGAGAAACTTCCATTGGACTTCCTGAAGGAACTTGTCAGGAACCCAGACCACCTACGTCAGAATCCCTGACTTGGAAACCCAAATTTATGTTTACCTGAGGGCCTAGCAAGTTAAATCCACATTAATCTTCTAGCACCACCCACCATCCACATTAATCTCCTAGCACCACCCACCTCTATTAGAAGAAATCTCTATATTTACCCCAAATATTCAAGCCACCACCTCGCGCTTTCAAAGGTTAACGCGAACCTATCAACCAAGCTAAAACACACTGAACGGAAACTATCACCCCGTGACCTTATTCCTATAAATCCCCCTGGACTAATAACCTCTGTTATTGGAATGATCATCTTGTGAATTATTCCTCCTATCAGTTACAGTACAGTAGCCAAAGCAGTCAAGTTCTCTTCAGAGAGTAGGGCTTTCAGAGCAAATATGAATAAGGCAAAAATAAAGGAAATATTTATTCTACAAAAAGGTACAATGCTTATTTACAGAAAAAAAGGTTATTTAACAATAAAAGGTTACAGGACTAGACGGAATAAAAGGTCATACAAGCAATTTAAAATAAAAAGGACTAAAACAGAAATAATAATCACCTTTTGAAATTACTTCTTTGCTAGGGGCTTAGCAGAACAATAGATAATTCCCAGTACCTAGTTAGGATATATACACGCCCTGTGGCTTATTAAGGCCCCTTCCAAACATGCCACCGACTCCAAAATTATAAGTATTGCCAACCAGAGCAAGTGTCATATTTCTCTAAAGTTTGGGGTTTCCAAAAATATGAGAAAGTATGAATTTCCCAAAAATATGAACACTGCTTTGATCCCACTGTCAGGTATTGGTCAAATCACTGCATGTCTTCCAGAGACCTCTGTAGTGACAGGCCCCCTGGTGATTTGCAGCCGAATAGGTTCTTTGAAGCTCCCCTCATGTGTGAATGCTATCTAACCAACTTCCTTTGCTGTGACCAGAATCTAAACATTTGCCATTTAGCCAGCCCCTTGAGGTGACAAATGCCATTCATTAAATGTGTTTGTTCTTACCAATAAGTAACAGAGAAATATTGTACATTTCATATAGGAATCATACCTGTTCCTGACAGGGCTCAAACATGGCTTCCGTCAATGCCTCTAGGGCCAGGTTTAGGTCCCATGGGGCCAAAGGCATCCAGAATGTTGGCTTAATTCTCTTAGCTGCCTGCAAGAATCTGGAGATGTATCTGTTCTTGATCAGATCTCTATCTAATATTGCGCTTAAGGCAGATACTTGAACTTTAAGAGAATTGGTTGCTAGGCCTTTATCCAGGCCTTCTTGTAAGAATTCTAAGATTGTAGAGGTTTTACACTCTGCCAGACCTTTCCCTCTTTTCCAGTTAGAAAAGGTTCTCCAGACCCTATGATATACTTTAGAGGTGCATATTTTTCTTGCTTTTAGCAGAGTTTCCACTACTCTGAGAAGCCTTGTTTGTTCAAGTTTGCCTTCTCAATAACCATGCTGTCAGGCTGAGTGCCCCTGGATTTGGGTGGACAAGTTTCCCCTGATACAGTAGATCTTCTCTTAGCGGTAGTCTCCATGTCTTGTCTATTGACATTCGTAAGGCTTTTGCGAACCAGGCTGGCCAGTAAGGTAGCATTGCAATGAGCGTTACCTGCTCTGTCTCCAATTTTCTCAGGAGTCTGGGAATCATCGGGACTGGTGGGAAGACAGATGCTTTCTGAAACTGCCAGGGTACCGTGAGTGCGTCCACTGCTAGTGCTTGGTTCTCCCGGTACCTGGAAAAATACTTGTTTACCTTTGTGTTTTTGGACGTCGCCATCAGATCAACTTGTGGCTTTCCCCACATCCTTGTTATCTGTTTGAACACCGCTTTGTTCAGTTGCCATTCCCCCTGGTGTACAGTTTCTCTGATTAGGAAATCGGCTGTTATGTTGTCTTTCCCCTCAGTATATATGGCTGTTAGACTTAGTACCATTGGCTCCTCCCATTGAAACAGTTCTTTCGTTTCTAACATCAGAGACTTGCTCTTTGTGGTCCCCTGCCTGTTTATGCAGGCAACTACCGCTCTGTTGTATGATTGTAGTGTAACTGCTTTTAAAACTACTTGACTCTGGAACTGCACCAGGGCTCTTCTACGGCTTTTAGTTCCCTCAGGTTGGAGTGAAGAGATTGATCTCGGCTGGACCACCGCCCTTGAGCTAGACTGTACTTGCACACAGCCCCCCATCCTAGTTGACTCGCATCTGTCGTCACCAGAACTGGAGTCTGACCTACAAACGATCTTCCTGACGCCAGCCTGTTTTCGGAGGCCCACCAGCTGAGGTCGGACCGAGAGTCTTCTGACAGATAAATAGTTTGTGTCATCTTTTTTTTATCTTTGTCCCACTGGGTTAGAAGACATTGTTGTAACATTCTCATGTGGAATCTTGTGTAAGTGAGGGTATCCAGAGCCGCTGCCATTAGGCCCAGCACTTTCATGCAGTTTGCCACTTGAACCCTTTGTCTTCTGCGCAATATTATTACCTCTGTTACAATTTTGTGTATTCTTTCTTGGGATAGGCTGATGGTCATCAATTGCGTTTCTATGCATACCCCTAGATACTTTACTCTTCTGCTTGGGGACAAATGGCTTTTTTGAGCATTTATCAACCAACCATGGAATTCCAAAGCCTTTATCACTTCTTTTGTCTGGGCTTCTGCTTGATGTTTTGTATGAGCGGCAATTAAGATATCGTCCAGATATCGCCATAGATACAGACCTTTTACCCTTAGGCTCTCTATAACGACAACTAGGGTCTTGGTAAATGTCCTGGGTGAGATTGCGAGCCCAAAGGGGAGTGCGGCGAACTGATAATGTTTTTTGAAAACATGAACCTTAGACACTTCTGATGTTTTTGAAATATGGGGATGTGTAGATAGGCATCTTTTAGGTCCATGGTCGTCATGAATATATCTTTTTCTAGAGTCATGATAACGGATTTTATTGACTCCATCTTGAAAGGTGTAATTTTTATGTATCTGTTTAACCTTCGCAGGTCCAGAATTTTTCTGAACCCACCGCTGGCTTTCTTGACCACAGAGTCATGATAACGGATTTTATTGACTCCATCTTGAAAGGTGTAATTTTTATGTATCTGTTTAACCTTCGCAGGTCCAGAATTTTTCTGAACCCACCGCTGGCTTTCTTGACCACAAAAAAATCTGAAATAGAATCCTGAATAGATTTCCCTCTTTGGTACTGGTATTACTGCGCCTTGCTGTGGCATCATATCCAGGCTGTCTTTTAAGGCTTTCTCTTCTCCTCTGAAAAACGGGCCTGCAGATTCTAGATAAAAAGAACCTGGGTTTTTCATGAACTCCAGTTTGTACCCCTCCTTGTACCCACTTGTCTGATGTGGTCTGTGCCCAGTGATTCCAGAATCTTTGTAGTCTTCCTCCTACAGTCTGTTGTTCTACTGAACTACTGCCGTCATTATGCAAACTGTTTGAGGGTAGATTTAATATCTTCTCCTCTTTTCTGGCGAAAATTGTATCTGTTTGTAGCACTTTGACCTAGTCTGTAGCCTCTGCCTGGCCTATACGATTTGGCGTCTTTGTAGTCTAATGATCCTCTGAACGACCTTTAGGAATAGGGTTTCCACGTTTCCACGTTGATTGACGTAATTTGTTTAATAATGCCCTGGCAACAAATGTTGCCAAAGCAACAGTAAACAAATTACAGAGTGTGATGACTCTGCCAGGGCAGACCCGTGTTCAGTATGAACGTGCCTGTCCTGGGTATTTCCCGGGTCTAAGCAGCAGTCTGAACAGGGTCTGAGGAGCTGGGTTGATGTGTGCCCCGGCTATAACCCGGGACTTAAATCCCAGGTTTTACCAGGGCGGCAGTGTGAACACAGTATAAGTTGTCCACTATATCAGAATTAAAGCTAGTTTCTGCTTGTGATTTGATGGATTCTTGATCTGATTGGACCGATGCTTCTGAGAGAGTTCCCAAATTTTCTTCTATTGATTCTTTTGACACGTCACTAATTATTGATCTAGACCTTTTCCTAGACATCTTTTTCAGATCTTCCTTCATGATAAATGTATCTGCCAATGCTGATTTCATGAGATTCACCAGCTCTAACATTTGCGGCGAGGGTTAGCTTTTATCACTATCCATACATTATTTGTAATTTATATTAGCACAATCTTAAGGTAGTGATTTGTCACACATAGTACATTTAGATAAATGCTTCCTTTTGTACTTTGCCTTTAATTCCCATGTTCTCTGCTGGTTTCAGACCTAATAAATAATAACACTGGCTAAACTACTACACTTAAAAGACGCTGGATTGCAAATAAAAGAATCCATTCTTACCCTGATTTTTTGTGCTGCTGCTGGGACTGTTTCTCCTTACTCATGATGCTGCTCAGGCACACACTTGGCACACACCATGCTGAACTCCACACTTGCAGCCTGCAGATCTCACAGGCGCCGTTTATATAAGTCACTTCCGCCCACTTTACTTCTGATTAACCTGGGCAAGAAAGGCAACAACAAAAGATAAGGTCTCCCTGCACCCCTGGTCTATGCTTCTCCCTAGCTCCATAGACAGGAAACATAAAAACACTGAGGAGACGGAAGGAGGGGCTTATATACCGGTGTCTTTAATTATCCTTTCCCTGGCTCCAAGAGGAGAGACATAACCCAGGGTAGTGCTGCCATGGGAGGAAGAGTAAATTGTGTTTTTCATTTTATTCAGTAGTACTTTCAGAATATGATCAGATTTATTGTTTTATCAATATTACTTAAAATGACACTGACAGTTTTGCTGATGGCATACCATGAAATTTATAGGGCAATGTCTATGTAATATTTTTTGCCTGTCCAGATATACATTTTACAGTATTATATGCCTACAACACCACTCCATTCCAATACACAAACACTGTTCCATATGCTATGGCAACCATACGTTTATGATGGCATACACAATCGCTGAATCCTACACATCCTCTACGGACTGCATTGGAGCCCGGAGTATCCCGATATTTGGTAATGGAAATTGATAAAGGATTGTTCAGGAGCTCTTTGTGAATGAAGCACCACCGTGAGGTGTTTTTTTAAATTTTGCTTTGTTATTTTCTAGAGAAGAGGAACAGTTGCTGCCATTGCTATTATCTTAATATAAATACTAACTGTGCACAACAATGGGCCATTGGAAAGAGCAAATCCTGCCCTGTCTATTTTAGCAGAACACCGGTACCATTTGCGATTCATATGTGCATAATATTGTTGCATATATTGTTGAGACATATATTGGAAATTAGATGCAAGGCCGTATTCACAACCCCGTACTTGATCCACATACGTGCTTAATATCCCGATACTAGTTACTACGCATGTGTAGTAACTATTTTATGCAATCTACGTATCGTTTCGTTACATAGATTGCGTATATGCGGTCTTTAAAGACTGTATATACGCAATCTACATAACAAAACGATACGTAGATTGCGTAAAATAGTTACTGCGCATGCGAAATTAAGCACGTATGTGGATCAAGTACGGGGTTGTGAATCCGGCCAGCTGTCTTTGTTTGTTTTCAGCCACTGTTGTGTTTTGAGCACTCTATTAATTGCAATGTTTTAATATTGTGGTCAGTGAAATATTTAAAAAAGAAAGTACGCCATAAATGTTAGGAACCAATGCTCTGACTCAGGGATTTTTGCAAAACCAAAACTAATTCGGCAATGATACAGATGACATCACTGTGTTGGCTGTATCAGTGCCAAAATCATAAAACAAAAAAATGATTAGTATTAGTATTACCTTGTTCCTGTTCTCCTCTGGAAGAATGCTGATCAGTTAAACCTATCAGCACTTTTGTTGGTGCTCGGAAATGTCAAGCTCACATACTACACCCACACAGACACGCCTCTAGGTTCCAAATTATGTTCTTCACTTTTTGTAGCTTATGCTTTGCATGCAAGACCCTTAAACTACTCAATAGCAATAATGTACTAATCATGTTCACTGGTAAATGCTGGTAATTGGCTTGAAAAGCAGGTGGTTTGAACACAGAACTCCCTCAACTTCACCTTTATGGGAAATCTTGGCTTCCAAGCAGGAACCACAGATTCCAGTACAATCAGGCACTACTTTACACAAACCAGATAAGTCGATCACACAAGTACCCAGCAAGCAAACACTGGGAAAGACAAAGCACTAAATGGTGCACACCATTAAATTAGCCTGCAATTATGTAACAACATGATTAAAAATACCAAGCTTTCTTTTTATACATTTTTTTTTATACATTTATAAATTGTTAAATATTTAATCAAAGGGGGAATATCAATCATATAAATATCTTTTTCACATAACATTTTATCACAAGTCAAAATATATCCACTGTATTACTGTATTATACTACTAATAAGATACTAAATTCCTGGGCTTCCCAAATTTATTTATGAGCAAGATGGCAAATATAACACTGAAAAAGCATTTTCATATGGTCACAGATCTGAATTGTATATAATCTTAAAAGACCGCATGTACGCAATCTACGTAACGAAACGCTACGTAGATAGCATCAAATATTTACTATGCGTTTGCATTAGCGCAGCACTTAGTAATCGGCACGTAACTTACCAAAACACGTAGTTGTGAATCCGGTCCTATATGCTGAAAAGCCCCAGTGTGCACCCTGCTTAAGAGAGGGTGAGGGGAGTTGGTAAAATCAGAGACTGAGCATAGTCTAGAGCAGGGGTTCTCAACCCCATCCTCAAGTACCACTAACGGTCCATGTTTTGTAGGTCTCCCTGCAAAACCTGGGGAGCTTTTAATATGTAACTGTCAGTTATGAGAACACCTCCAGCAAGGAGATTTTAAAAAACTTGGACCGTTAGTGGTACTTGAGGACAGGGTTGAGAACCCCTGGGAGAGAATACAAGATCAATGCAATTGCCATCTTTATGAGTTGTTTAATCGCTCAAGTGGGAGAAGGCAAGAGATGAGGTTAGAGAATTGCTTTATTAATATATAGCATACACACCAGCGGGCTATTTTCAGGGACCTTGCATGGCAAAATGGACTGTCTAGCAAGGGATCTACATTTTTTAAAATTATGACTGCTACTCTGTAATTCAAAGTTTGAGAATTTCGGATATAGGCTTTATACATTAGTGTGTTTGTACATAAACCTTTTTAACAAATCAATAAAATGTGTGTGAGGAAAGCTGGGTACCACTACATGTTTTTTATACAAATGTCATTCCAATCATACAATAAATGAGTGTTTGAAATTATATTGTGTGAAGCTGACCATACACTAGGGCGATTACCAATCCCAGCAGGAGGTTGCCCGATAAACGGGACAATTAGGTCCTGTTATCATTACCATACACTTCTCCTGCCGGCGCATATAATCCTAGCAGAGGAAGGAGGCACTAGCAGAATATGGAGCCATTCAGTTAGCTGAAAACCCCTTAAAATATCACACATGTCCAAAGACCAAATATTCATACCAGAGATTTTCAGGTTTTTTTGGCATTTGAAAAATGTATCATGCCCACTAACTACAGCGATTATTGGCCTTATCACCCGATAATTAGATAACTGGACCTTTAATCACTCTAGTGTATGGCCAGCTTAAGTGTGTACTATATAATGATCATGCCTGATTGTTGCAAAGTTTCTTAATCAAATCATTTAACACCTCTAAGCTTAACGATCAAACAATGTTGTATCATGAGAAAAACAATAATGAGGTTATCTTAGCACCTGCACGGTCCAGTTTACATGGTAAGATCATTTATCACCTCCAATACTAGGAAGCTCTCTTTTGTGATGGTGCTGTGGCTGTTGTGAATGTATCTAAAATCTGCAGAAGGTAAGAATTTACCAGCTTAATATTCTTAGTGAGTTTCTGAAAATATTTCTATGGGGCCCACAAATTGTTATGGACAATGAGGTCCAGTTAGACTGAACTAGCATAACACTCTTGGATGCACAGCGTCTTTGAAAATGATCTTCAAATGTTGGCAAGCACATCTTAAAGAGGTAATTCTCTTCCTTGATTGCATGAGAAGGATTAAGCTCAGAAAATGTTGCATGAAATGTCTTCAGAGATTAATGGCATCTATCTGACATTGCGTGCGTTTCATCTTTAAGCAGTTGCAATGAAGAGAATTGTAGCTTATGCACACTGCACATATCTATCAATGAAAACTTTGGTATTAAGACCACAACTGTGCCATCACCCTCTAATAAGCAGAAGAACTAACGTTAGACAAGTATATTTCACATATTATGGAAAGGGCATTACACTGTACTGCATGTACAAAGATTTACAGCCAATAGTAATTGTGAGAAATGTGAGGAAGTAATCATGAGAAATACTTGGAGGAAATACTTAACATCTAACAGTTTGCAGAAATAAAAAAAATACTCAATCATATGAGACCTAAAAGTTGTCAAAAAACTATATATAGTTTCACAGGAAACTTTTAAATGCAATATGAAAAAAATCAAGAGAAAAAGAGAATATTGTGTATGAAATCAGTTGGTAATTTAGAGAAGTGCGAGTTCCCGTTGCGAATGGCCCTATTTTGATAAGGCATAGCAATCACTCCCTGGTGCTCCGAACACGGTGCTCCGAAAGGTAAGGAAATATTCTATATTCAACCCACTCCCTAACTATAAACCTAAGTCCCCCCCCCACCCGCAGCCTAACCCTAAGTC
>WWET01003334.1:77222-97332 GCA_011038615.1 Limnodynastes dumerilii | reverse complement strand
GGCCCTGATTCAGAGATTGAAAATAAGAACTTCAAGTTACACCTGGGCAAAACCATGTTGATTTCAGGGGGAGTCAAGTTAATTTTATTCTATGCATGCAGGGAGAATGCTTTGCTTTTACTTATTGCACACAGATACCTGATCAGCTTCACTTTTAAACTGCTAATTAGACTTGAGCTGGGAAACATCACCTTTTAACTATAATACTGTTGCAACAAATGAAATTTGACTCCCCTGAAATCAACATGGTTTAGCCCAGGTGTAACTTTAAGTTCTTATTTTCAATCTCTGAATCAGGGCCCTAATTTCAAGCTCCTTCTTAAGTCTGGATCCAGCCCATGATGCGCAAATAAATAAATAAATAATAATAATATGGGATACTGGGAACATGATTGGGAATATTGGGAGCTGTAGAGACAGGACGGGGAATACTAATGAGGGATGTGACTTTTTTATTTTTCTTGCGGCCTACACAATTTTAGACTTATTTTTGCCCCAATTCATGGTTGTGAGTTTGACATGCCTGTACTACAGTATAGCAAAGCATTACATATATTAATATCTTACGATAATCTGTTTCAGTGTGCAGCTTAAAAAATAAACACAAAAGAATAAAGGCAGCAAATTTACAGCAGATTTACATAGCATAGCACAGACAGTTTAATAGCGTTAAGTGGAAAAAATGCATATTCAAGGTGATTGCATGGGTGAAAAAACTCAAAACAAATTTAAAATGGATTACATAGCACAATATATTGACACACTACATCAATACATATTTAAGGTGGTTGGGCGGGAAGGGGACCCAGAACATAGCACACCACACACACACACTGAACGTACATACATCCCATTCACAGTGTTGCTGTCTTCTCAGTTCTTCCCTTTGGGAGATCTCGGAGGGAAGAAAGAGATATTGATATGGGGCGGGGCTTGATGATACGCTTTTACACCCTTGGTAACACTAAGGTTCAAAGTTTGGATAGAGTGTGATAGAGGCAGAATTTGATGTTCTCAGTTCTGTTGTGGGTGATTTGCTGGCTATTCCAGGGTAATAGGAGACATGCCCAAATTTCATGAGTCTCCCTGAATGCAACCATGTCCATTTATCAGGGAGTAAAATAAATGTTTATGTGAAAATCTAGAAATCATAATACATATATCAAAGTAATGTTAAAATATGTTTACATTCAGTAAAGACAACCTAATGTCACAGAGAAGTGTCTCATATTTGCCAAAGCTAAAAAGCAAACCACTTTCATGTGCTGCAATGAAAGAAAGACTGACACCTCCCCCTAATGAAGAGACTGGTCACATGGTTATGACATCAGCAAAGGTCCTTCAGCATCTCCCAGCACCATATTATCATAGTTCTTCTCTCCTTGTGGTAATACCAGACATCCAGTGACCTCACAATGTTCCGAGGCCTGAAGGCTTGGTTTTCTCAGAGCGTAGACAGTGACCTGATCAAATATTGGGGTTAGGAAATACATATATGGCCTATGGCAGGGAATGCTAATACCAGACTTGGATGCATATTAGTACATTGCGAATTTGTCATCATTTGCATTACACAAAAATCCAATGACTTGATAAGAAATAGCTTTCATATGCATTTATAACAGAAATGTAATGTATTAATATCTGACTGGTCACATGATTATGTCATTTTATGTCACTTAACATCTCATGAAATCACTAGACATGTAATTAAATTATATGTTGTCAATTTACAACAACCAGAAAATACACAGTCATAAAAAAATGCTTACAGATTACACAGCAATATGGGCTGGATCCAGGTAAGTGCCTGAAATTAGTTAATCATGGGCTAAACCATGTTGATTGCAGGGGATATATCTTTGAATTGCTTACTGCACACAGATACTGACCAGCCTTACTATCACACTGTTATTTAGACTTAGGCTGGGAAACATCACCTCTCAACTTTAATACAGGGTTGCCGACTTTTCAAAGCCATAGATTGCTGCAAGGGGGCAGGGCTTAATGACGTGATTTATGGAAATTACATCATTAAGCCCTCCCCCTGCCAATCATTCATGTAATCTCTAGCATTACATGAGATGGATGGGGTTTGATGACATCCCTAGTAACTCTAGGGATTACATTAGTAATTGTTAGCTGGTCAGGGCTTATGGGAGCTTTGCAGGCTCTCCTGGGATACCAGGAGAACTGCCCAAATTTCGAGAGTCTCACGGATATTCCGGGAGAGTCGGCAACCCTGCTCTAATACTGTTTGCAACAGATGAAATATGACTCCCCTGCAATCAGGGGACTGCATACCGGCAGCATGGTTGAGCTCAGGAGTAACTAATTTCAAGCACTTACTTAAGTCTGGATCCAGCCCAATGTTTCTTAATATAGCACAGGATCCAGACCTTAGACTTCCCCCTCTTTTCTGTGTGACCAGACTGTATTTTGTCCATCTTTGTATTGTGATTACACGCAAGCCTCCATGCTGCTTGATCTGTCTACTATCCAGACTTCTGACAAATGACATTTCTTCTTAGTGCTTGCAAGTGGATGGGACTTGTTACAACATGCAGTATATGCTACTATTACTGCGTACTGAACCAGCCACCATTTTTCATTTGCACAAGTCATAAATACATAAGCTAGGGTCATGGAAGTGTGTGTGTGCGTGTGGTGTTTTATATCCATTATCTCATTTACTTTGGCAAAGTAGAAAATTAATGGAATGGACTTTTTGATGGTTGTGCATCTTTATTATGCAGCTTAACTTGTTTTATAAAAATGTTTCTAGAATCTGAAGGTGGAGTCATCACATCTCATCACCATGCCAGTTATCTCTTTAGCTGTGATGCATCTCACCGTGATACCCAGAGGTGAGTTCAAATCTATGGGGTATATTTACAAAGCTCGATTTGTTCCAAATCGCCCAAACTCCCGGGACTGTGCAGGCGATTTTTCAATTGCCGTATTCACTAAAGGATAAGTCCTGGGACTTGAGCCTTTGTCCAAATCGTCATGGCAACCATCGCTGGACAGAAATCGTCCAGATGTTTGCCATAGAACATATACAAATCGTCGTATTCATTAAAGGCGATTTGTCTAAATCCCCTTTAGTGTGACGGCAAATCGCTGAAAATAAATTTGCCTGCTGTGTGGGGTGCTTTCAATGAAAGCACCTCACACATAACTTGAAAAACACATGTCAATATGGTTAACATGTGTTTTTCTGTGTGCAAAAGCCAAGTGCAGCATGCTTAAAAAGGCTTAGCCAGGCTGCGTTGATAGAACTACAAGGCTCAGCATTGCTGAGCCTTGCAGTAATATCAGCGTCAGCATGGTAAGCCTTCTAAACATGCTGCGCTGTGTGTGGTGTAAATCAAAAAAAATTTAATAAAAATACAGGTGGCCACTCTGTAATGTTAAAAACATCTTATGTGTCACATAGTCTTTAATAAAGAATAAAGAAATATTTAATACTCACCGTTAAGATGTCCTCCGTCTTGGGAAGACTTGCTTGTATTTTCTTCTTTCCTTACTTACTTTCTTCTCTCGCAGAATGAAGATTCTTGTCACCTTGATGGATGATCTGGGTCCGGACCAGCTGTAGGAGTCACGAACCTTCCTCTTCTTCTGCGCCACTACTAATGAATATACGGTAACTAGAGGGCTCACTTTTATAGAAATCCTGACGTCATTTGCATTGTGGACCTCTAGTGGCAGCTCTAGTTACCGTATAGTCATTAGTTGTGGCGCAGAAGATTACGGAGGTTCGGTACGTCTGCAGCTCCAAGGTCCGGACCCAGAACTTCCATCCAGTGAAAAGAATCTTAATTCTGCGAGAGAAGAAAGTAAGTAAGGAGAGAAGAAAATACAAGCAAGTCTTCCCAAGACGGAGGACATCTTAACGGTGAGTATTAAATATTTCTTTATTAAAGACTATGTGACACATAAGATGTTTTTAACATTACAGATGGGCCACCTGTATTTTTATTATATTATTGGTGGACATATTATGCATTTTTATAGATTTTTACTGTATGGCACGCATTGTAATGTATGTTCATTGTGCTTATATGTGACGGTATGTTTTTTTTTTTTACATAACACACAGCGCAGCATGTTTAGAAGGCTTACCACGACCACGCTGACTCTGATATTTCTGCAAGGCTCAGCAATGCTGAACCTTGTACTTCTATCAGCAAAGCTTGGCTAAGCCTTTCAACCATGCTGCGGTTTGTTTTTTTAACAAAGCGACGGTGATTTTTTAAAGGGCAAATCGCGGTGCTTTTCTATAGAAAAGCACAGCGATTTACCTCTTGCTAAAGCGACGCTTCTCGCAGGTGATTAAAAATGGCCTAAGAAAAGCGTCCCTTAGTGAATCATCGTGGCGATGGCTGGCGATTCATAAAAGCCAAAAGCGCCTTTAGTAAATATACCCCCATGAGTTTTCAAAATTAAAATCTGCCATGTGGTTTTTTTTATGGTGAATTTATCAGGGTGGATCTCCTACTGGTATCCGGCCCACATATAAAACATGGCCACCCCCCAACTTATATAAATTATGCTAGAAGTACTCCTTTTATAGATTTAAAAACAACTTCTTTTTTATCCTTTATCCTTTATAAAAACTATATCTCTTCAACAAAGGTGGTTACCATAGTAACTGATAGTTGGATCTGAAAAGCAGATTATTTTGTACCCAATGGAATGGGCATGGTTGCCGACTTTTGGCAGCTTCCCTCCGGGAGATCCCGGAGAGAAGATAGCGACGCATGCAGGGGTGGGGCTTAATGATGCGGTTTATGCAAATCGCATCATTAGGCTCCGCCCCTGACTCATGCTGACCCGTTTTTACTTGAAATAGAGGTCGGGATGGGGCTTGATGCTGCAAATTGCGTCATCAAGTCCCTTCCTGTGCCTAGCAACACTAGTATACTAGTGTTGCTAGGCAGGGGGGCAGGACTTGAGGCCATGGTTTAACTGAACACTAAATTTAAAATAAACTCTGTGGGAGATTCTGACATTTGAAACTGCTCCCGCAATCTGGGAGAGAGAGCAGGCAAATCTCCCGCATTTAGACTTGAGACATGAATGAACGGAAATCACGGCCTTAAGTCCCGCCCCTGCCTATCAATGCTGTGAAACCACGGGCCTCAAGTCACTTGCGGGAGATTTGCTGGCTCTCCCGGGATACCGGGAATACTGTCCGAATTTCGTGAGTTCCCCGGACATTCTGGGAGAGTCGGCAACCCTAGGAATGGGTCATGTTGGAGGGTATGCACAGATTGTTTTGAAAAAATCAGCGGTATTTGTAGAACTGTATTAAAAAATATTAACATATATTTTTTATTCTATTGTTTTTTTCAGAATATATAACAGTCTGGATTATGTTGAAAACAAAGTCACTGTTTTTCATGCGAGCTTCCTGAAATCAAATAGCAATTCTAATACCAAGAGTCTAGTGTCACTTGGACATTTCATTCTCCCTCCATTCTCTCTTCATGAAGGTTTGTTCAATAAAACACATGTAATAGTGAGTGTTTTTAGGCCTCATACCCAGGACTTATAGAACTAGCAGTGATTTGTGCTGCAGGATGCCTGGCAGCATACAGAGAAATAGAGTCCCGGCAGGCAGAAGAGCCAGGGCTTAAATAAACAGAAGACGCGTCCTGGTT
This sequence comes from Limnodynastes dumerilii, assembly GCA_011038615.1. Taxonomy (NCBI): domain Eukaryota; kingdom Metazoa; phylum Chordata; class Amphibia; order Anura; family Limnodynastidae; genus Limnodynastes; species Limnodynastes dumerilii. The sequence continues at coordinate 91,663 of WWET01003334.1, read as the reverse complement.
GCCAGGCGACCAGGACGCCATGCCGCTTCATAGTGCAGAGATCCCAGCAGCTGGAAGAGCCGGGACTCACCCGTAACATATGGCAGCAGTTACGCAGTAACCCTACCTTAAGTATTCTGCGCGGGTCAGCTTAAAACCTGCCCGTTATGTAAAATTGAAATGTCCCCCCTGCCAACCTCATGGCATTTAGCCGGGTGGAGCAGATGGGCTACCCTGTCATACAGATCTGTTGTGTAACATCTGGCATGCAGATTGCCAGAAAATCACCCAACTTCCGCAAGCAACTTGCAAAAGTCAGGTGACATTCTTAAACCTCAATCTGGCCCAATGTGAGACCTGATAATAGCAGCCAGAGTGAATGGTCTGCCTTGAGCTACTTATGAATAGCACAGTGCCATATGGAGGTGGGGGATAAAGTCAACATAAGACAGGTCAGTAACTTTGGAAGCAGTACTAAACTTGTATGACTCAGCTGATCCAAGTCACGGCCCTAATTGCCTCCCACTATTCCAACATTTACTTATCGGCATTATGCATAATTCAGATTTGCTCATTTTTTGCATTCTACACATGCTCACACATACATGCCCCCCCCCCCTACAGTAGACCATGGTTTTGCCATTTCCCACTCTCTGTACACCTGAATTATATTGCTATGTGAGCGGGTGCTGATATTATATTTTTGTTGCATGCAGGAAAGATACTTTGGACCTAATACAGGGGTTTTGAGCAGCAGAAGCGCATGCAAGCTGAAAATACGTACGCCCTATGCAGAGTTCTGTCAGTAGCAATTGTGGATAGGTAGAACTGCAAACTGCATCTTTGAAACATGCAAAGAGATAAGTAATGGCAAATAGGCTTAGTAATGTAATACAGCAGCCTATACAACAATTATATAACTAGGTTTCATGTATGTACTTTTTATAATAATAAAGGTTTTAAGCAAAACAACCAAACTCCTAAATATTAAAATAGAGATTAAAAATGCCTACACAAAAAGTGCAGTAATAGACTGCTATTTAATCATAAAAATAAATAATAGTCAGTATAGTGTAGAGTATGCAGCGTGTTTAAAAGTGTTTTTATTCTTTAGACTGTTTAATAATCACTAGGGGCCGGATCCAGAACTACGTTCGTCTTCCATAGACGGGCGTAGTTCAATAATCAGTAGCTACTGTGCATGCGTAGTAGCTATTGTACGTAATCTGCATATCGTTTTGATACGTAGATTGCGTATATGCGGTCTAAAAGACCGCATATACGCAATCTACGTATCAAAACGATATGCAGATTACGTACAATAGCTACTACGCATGCACAGTAGCTACTGATTATTGAACTACGCCCGTCTATGGAAGACGAACGTAGTTCTGGATCCGGCCCCTAGTGATTATTAAACAGTCTAAAGAATAAAAACACTTTTAAACACGCTGCATACTCTACACTATACTGACTATTATTTATTTTTATGATTAAATAGCAGTCTATTACTGCACTTTTTGTGTAGGCATTTTTAATCTCTATTTTAATATTTAGGAGTTTGGTTGTTTTGCTTAAAACCTTTATTATTATAAAAAGTACATACATGAAACCTAGTTATATAATTGTTGTATAGGCTGCTGTATTACATTACTAAGCCTATTTGCCATTACTTATCTCTTTGCATGTTTCAAAGATGCAGTTTGCAGTTCTACCTATCCACAATTGCTACTGACAGAACTCTGCATAGGGCGTACGTATTTTCAGCTTGCATGCGCTTCTGCTGCTCAAAACCCCTGTATTAGGTCCAAAGTATCTTTCCTGCATGCAACAAAAATATAATATCAGCACCCGCTCACATAGCAATATAATTCAGGTGTACAGAGAGTGGGAAATGGCAAAACCATGGTCTACTGTAGGGGGGGGGGGCATGTATGTGTGAGCATGTGTAGAATGCAAAAAATGAGCAAATCTGAATTATGCATAATGCCGATAAGTAAATGTTGGAATAGTGGGAGGCAATTAGGGCCGTGACTTGGATCAGCTGAGTCATACAAGTTTAGTACTGCTTCCAAAGTTACTGACCTGTCTTATGTTGACTTTATCCCCCACCTCCATATGGCACTGTGCTATTCATAAGTAGCTCAAGGCAGACCATTCACTCTGGCTGCTATTATCAGGTCTCACATTGGGCCAGATTGAGGTTTAAGAATGTCACCTGACTTTTGCAAGTTGCTTGCGGAAGTTGGGTGATTTTCTGGCAATCTGCATGCCAGATGTTACACAACAGATCTGTATGACAGGGTAGCCCATCTGCTCCACCCGGCTAAATGCCATGAGGTTGGCAGGGGGGACATTTCAATTTTACATAACGGGCAGGTTTTAAGCTGACCCGCGCAGAATACTTAAGGTAGGGTTACTGCGTAACTGCTGCCATATGTTACGGGTGAGTCCCGGCTCTTCCAGCTGCTGGGATCTCTGCACTATGAAGCGGCATGGCGTCCTGGTCGCCTGGCAACCAGGACGCGTCTTCTGTTTATTTAAGCCCTGGCTCTTCTGCCTGCCGGGACTCTATTTCTCTGTATGCTGCCAGGCATCCTGCAGCACAAATCACTGCTAGTTCTATAAGTCCTGGGTATGAGGCCTAAAAACACTCACTATTACATGTGTTTTATTGAACAAACCTTCATGAAGAGAGAATGGAGGGAGAATGAAATGTCCAAGTGACACTAGACTCTTGGTATTAGAATTGCTATTTGATTTCAGGAAGCTCGCTCTGGGGATCGATTGCTATGCCTCATCAAGGCATAAGCAATCGATATCCCAGGCAGTTCGGGAACTGGCTGGGAGCGAAAGGCTCTATCGAAATATGGCCATTCGCAGCGGGGACCCACACTCCTACAAAATAGCCCCAAGTGTAATACACTTTGTAGTGGAATAAGTAAGTTATATCTGTGTTGTGTATTAACTCTACTGGTTTATGTTCTGAAATATAAATTGTTACTGTTAAATTCCCAACAGAAATCAGAAGGGAAATAGGCAGTTTTATTTGGGAACAGGACAACAGCCCTGAAGTAGAGCAGGTCAGTATCATGATAAAAATGATCCACTGTTACAGATTTTCATTGGAGTTAAATGTAGGCTTTCACACTGTGAACCTGATCCACAGTTCAGGCGAGCATGTCTTTTTATGCATAAGCTGTACTACTGTCCACAATACTCATCCAACTTCTTGCCGAGTGCTCCACCATATAAAAATGACATGTACATTCTGACAAACATACTGATGGTTTGTTGTTCCTGAAAGCTGTCTTGTGGGATTTCTTGTACTATCCATGTGGTAGGTGCTAATGGTGATAAAAATGTTCTCTTCTCTCTATTTATATTTTTTCCTTTAGAACTATACATGCCAATGGGCTATAGCTGCCATTTTGGACACCTGATACCTGTATTTCATGACACTGATACCATAACATGTACTTTGACTTCCTTGTGTAAACACGTTCTGTAAATTACTATGGGTATAGGGGTATTTGATCTAGCAGATGACGTCAAATTGGCTATTTGTATTTACTGCGCATGCGCGCGGCAGATGTTACACCACGTAACTCCTAACGTACGTACCATCACCGTAAATGCCAATGAGGGGGCGAGGCATCAGTTCGACACCTGTAATTACGCTTTGGAGGCGGAGGGAGGCATTTTAATTGGACAGTACGGGCTGGGTTTGGCCGTCTCTTACGTAAATCCATTACGTACGTCAGTACTTACGCTATGTAAAGTTAAGGTAGGGTTTGTGCAGCGTAAAATGGCCAAAGTGTGTACGAGCGAGGGGAGTGCACAGAACTTACACTAGCGTAAATACGCTACACGCTCTAACATAACTAGCCTGCAGGTCTGGATTTCCCTATGCCACTAAAAGCATGTTCACCATTTTTTGTCATATTAATATGTCTGTGCACATTTATTTTGTCAGTTAACAACCAATAACAGGCTCTGTAACTAAAATCACAATTTTAATACTTTCAGCATGTAACAACACCTTGTAAAGAAGAAGAGATTGCATACAGGTGTAATATAAGGTATGAACTACATTTTCAGCAACAATTAAAAAAATGTATATATATTTACCAATAGCAATCACTCAGTTTCTAGGTACCATTTTACAGACAAACAAAATTCCAGCTGTTTTTTTTATTAGTTAGAAGTATTTAGTATTATTTATCTAATATTTGATACTGGTGCTCATTTAGCAATCTAAACTGCAACATATTATACAGACAAAAATACATTTGGTACTGTTCTGAAATGTGTACATTTGCCAATGTGTTGACTAGCAGTCATAGCTGTGGGGTAACAAATGCAGGAAAGAAGGGGGAAGATGTTCTAGGTTAACTCAAGCGCTGGATTGCTAACAATGGCAGAACAGGGGGGGTTTAAAAGTTCAATTTATTTATTGGTTTGCATAAAAAATTTCAAAGACGGGGGGTAAGAGCAAAATGGGGCAATGCTGCGATGTAGCGCAAAACGCAGGAAAGGCTCGCTGCCTCTGCATACTGGAGCCGTGAAGAAGGGTGACATTTTGGATCCTGTAATATGGGCAATGTTCCGAATTATCGTGCGGAGTGAGAAAACGGCACAGCGCCTTGGAAAGCAGTGTCCGTGAGGGGTAAGCCTGCAGTAAGAGTAAAGAAACTGCACGGAAGAATCCATCTATAAAGAACAAATTAAGGACCTGAGGAAACAATTTGAAGAAAAAAAATACAATTTAGAATCCTTAGAAGAAGCAGAAAACAGAGTCAACACCATTGATAGAGAAACCATTATCCATCCACCACCGAAAAATCACAAAGACCAAAAAGACACCAATTGGGCATTCCTCTCCAAATTTGGCCCAAATCATAAAAAGATCGAAAACATTTTCAGGAAACACTGGAAAATAATCCAAAAGGACCCCATACTCAATTCCCTTTTACCTGACAAACCACAGTTCATCTACAAAAGGGCAGATAATCTGAAAAACATCTTAGTCAGAAGCAAAATTCCCGAAAAAACAAAAAAGAGGCTCAATAAGAACAAAAGGTTTTCACCGTTGCGTCCTATGTATAGCCTGTCGAGAAGTACAAATGGAGAAATCCAAATATACCGACTTTATGGTTAAAGGAAACACCTACAAAATTAATCAATTAATTACCTGCAATGTAAAAAACGTCATTTACTTATTGGAATGCCATAGCGGCTTCTTTTATGTGGGCCGTACTTTACGCCCTTTAAAAACCAAACTTGCAGAGCATATCCGGAATATAAAAAAAGGGATGGAAAATCATTCCGTATCCATGCATTTCAAGGAACATCATAACTGCTCCCCCAATGGTCTAAATAATTTTTGGGGCATACAAACCACTCAAGAAAACTGGAAAAATAGATATATTGAAAGGAAATTAGCCATGCTAGAAATGGAATGGATTTTTAAACCGAAGACATTGCAACCCACAGGCATGAACCTTTGAACTGAAATGGTTCCTGTGAGTTTCGCAAAAAGTTTTCTGCATCCTTCCTGTTCATCCAACTACCAAACAAGCACAAGCTTTTTACCTTTTTACCCCAGTACAACATTTCTGCACCCATGCAGCATTTTACATTGCACTAGGAATAAAAACACTTCCCAGATGCCAGCTACAAAAAAGTGCCCTAATATCCTCTCTGTCTTTCCAGATATAAGACATCTCTCATTAAGATGCTGTTCCTCCAAAAATAATATTTCTTTGGATTCAAGGTGGACTAAATAAAGAAAGTTAAAAAAAAAAAAAAAAGTATGTGCCATTGCCAAATTCTACCTTTACACTGTGGGGTACTTGTATTGCAGATAAGCAAATTAGCTGATTATTAAATAGGGCAATTTTATAATCAAAACCGTTCAAAAATAAAATATCAATATAATTTATAACTTTGTGTATTGAAACAAAAAATTAGAGCAGAGGAAATAAAATATCAATATAATTGGATGAAGTTCATTCCCTGCTAATGACTCTCCTCCCCTGCTCACTCCCTAAAGACCCTTGGATCTACCTGCTCTGCTTCCCTATACCTGACGCGGATACCTCTTCCCGCAAACTAGCATCCCAAATCTTGGCTGCAGCCAAGTGCCTTATCGCCAAAGCCTGGAAGCAGAAAGCCCCTCCTCCCCTTCACTCCCTGATTTCATATATCTAGTTTATCGCAGGCATGGAAAAAATGACTGCTTATCTACGAGGCACAGAAGCAGCCTACTATAAGGTGTGGTCCCCTTGGTTCGACCTGCAATCTCCTTCCCATCCCCAATTGAGGTTGTCTGGATAGTGTGAGATATGTGTGTGTATTATATATAAGATGTCTGGATAGTGTGGGATATGTGTGTGTATTATATATAAGATGACTGGAGTCTGGATAGTGTGAGATATGTGTGTGTATTATATATAAGATGCCTGGAGTCTGGATAGTGTGGAATATGTGTGTGCATTATATATAAGATATCTGTATAAGATAACTAGAAATGTTCCCTATTACAATACTGTGTATGTTGTAGGAGTTTATTATTTAGTGTTTTGTGAATTGAACAATTTTTCCTTAGTGTCTTTGGGCCTGATCCAGAGGTACTCCAATGCTCGGTGCTTACTAAAGCACAGCGTATCGGCGTTCACTTACCTTGACACTCCCCCTGTGCAGGCGTTTAGCCCCTTCCTTACGCCGGCTGAAGGCTACCCTAACTTCAGCCGGCGTAAGGAAGGGGCCATATGCTTGCACAGGAGTGTATGGCAGCCTAGCCCACCCTCATTAAACTAGCTCCCCCCGCCCACCTGCACTAACCTGAACGTAGGAACACTGGGGGACGTCCCCTCCAGCGTCCCTACGGTGCAACATCTGCCCGGCGCATGCGCAGATCGGCTTTCTCTTCGCTAGGACGGCGGGCGTAGGTCTGGATCAGGCCCAAGGACACTGCTTTCCAAGGCGCTGTGCCGTTTTCTCACTCCGTACGATAATTCGGGACATTGCCCATATTACAGGATCCACAATGTCACCCTTCTTCACAGCTCCAGTACGCAGAGGCAGCAAGCCTTTCCTGCGTTTTGCGCTACATGACAGCATTGCCCTATGCAAGACATTTTTCTCTTATCCCCCGTCTTTGAAATTTTTAATGTACACCAATAAATAAATTGAACTTTTAAACCCCCCTGCTCTGCCATTGTTTAACAATCCAGCGCTTGAGTTAACCTAGAACATCTTCCCCCTTCTTTTCTGCATTTGTTACCTACTGGCTCTGGTGGAACCTGTGAAGATATTCTTAACCTACACAAGCAGCTTTTTATTCCTGCCCTGCGCTTAGTACCACAAGAAAGAATATATATATTTTCATAGCTGTGGGGTAGACTGAAGTTTGCATAGCTGATATATACATATACCAAAGGGAGTATTAATATCCCTCTACTTATGACCTAAACTAAATAGTACTTTTTTTTTTACTGTAAAGGGATTCATATGGATATGCATCCTATATAAAGCCAGAAAAGAACGGCTATAACCTATAAAAGAATGAATGATTGTTCAGTTGTAGGTTGAATGCTGAACATTGTAAGTTTTCCGTTGGTAAAGAACCTTCTCACTTTCTGCTTTGTTACAGCAAAGAGGTTTTACAATCTTACAGTGAACACTCTGAAGATGTGATGTACCACAGCCTTCAAAACTATCCTGTAAATAACATGTTAACAGGTACAGTACTGATAACATTATGAGATAATAATGTATTCATTTGCTTCAAATTAAAAATGTGCTAATTTGTTAGCACAAAAATTAAGGTTTCCCATAATATATCATATTCATCTCATATCACATATTCCAATAAAGTGGAAAACAATCTTAATATGTAAATTATAATTCATTCTTTTAACATTGCCACTTTTTACATAGTGCTGGAAAATAACAATTGGGATGCAGTTGCGAGTCCTATTTTGAAAATGATAGATCGCCAGTGACATGGCAGCTATATCATTTTTCCAAACATATTTCTATTCAAAATGTTTACAGTGGTAACAGGTACTTATAGCGAAATGCCCTGTTTTGCTAAACTCCCCTTTCCCAATAGCAAACAGGAATGGGCTGTGGCGGCATGCGGGGATGGCAGGGTGAGTGCTGCTACACATGGAAGGTTAGGGTTATTATTATTATTAATGTTTATTTATAAGGCGTCACACAGTATCCGCAGCGCAGTACAGAGGCTCTGGAAGATAAAGGATTATGGCTAGGCTCTGGAATATGGAGGGTTAGGCTCCGGAATATGGAGGGTTAGGCTCCGGAATATGGAGGGTTAGGCTGCGGGAGATGGAGAGTTAAGGCTAGTGTAATAAAAGGGGAGGGTTATGGGGCCATGTTCAGACCTCCGGCCGCATTGCATATGCGGGCGGAGTTTACGTAATAAAAGGGGAGGGTTATGGGGCCGTATTCAGACCTCCGGCGGCATTGCATATGCGGCCGGAGTTTACCGATATGAACTACTGCGCATGCGCAGTAATTTCGTTACGATATCTACGTTACTTTTTGCAACATATGCAATGCGGCTGGAGGTCTGAATATGGCCCATGGTGAGGAATAGTAAAAGGGTTAGGGGAAAATCTTACCTTTCGATGAAGCAGGATTCCTGTCTTAACACGTCGCTACATAAACTCCTTCTAAATTTGCAGCAGTCACAAAGTGACTTCATTCAGAAATCAGCTTTCAGAAACCAATGTGTCTAAAGTAAACATGTAGGACTGGCAAACCACACCCGTACAAACATAGCTTTATCTCAATGAAAATACATTTACACAGAAATACTGACAAATGAATAACAAGCATCCTGCTTATTAACATACAAGCTAAAGTACCAGGAATGGAAACATTCAGGGACACACATTTAGGGTGTTTGAGCAACCTGATGGAAACTGCAGAAAAGCAAACTTTGTTTAGTAGTTGATGGCCAAATTATTGTGTTACCTGCAACGTATGACGTTTATGAAGTGACGTACTTAGGATTAGAGAGTAGTGCAAAATCATAACTGATCTTGCAGAAAAACATTCTATTAATGAGATAAAGGTGTATAGCGGACACTTCATTGTTGTGTGTACATCCATTTTTGGAGTCATGTTTTTCCCGTGGAAAACAATTGCATTTTAGTGCATCTTTTTATTTGTTTCTTCCCTTAGGTTACATTTCCATTGAGCAAATGAAGAAATTCTCTGGAGAGCTGCATGATTTCACACCTGATGGTTCTGAATACTTTGTTTTTTGTGTACAAGGTGAAAGTAACAATTTCTCAAGGATTAAAAAATGTTTAAACAAACCAACTGCTTAACTATTAAACAAGATTATCTGCAATTTCAAGAATACATGAAATGCATGCAAAATTACAGTTTACATTAATTGTGTATATTTGTGCAGCAACAATAAAATGCTAACACTGTCTATATATGAGTCCAGTAGTAGTGAATATCTGAAAAATGAGGTATAAAAGTTAAGCTTTTAAAGGCTGATCTGTAAGATATATACCACTTTACTCTCAGCCCTGGATACAGGATAAAGTACTGTGGCCAGGGTTAGCATTGGTTAATTAGGGTTTTTTTCTTTTCATAGGCTTGCAACTTGCATGCCAGCCAAATTGTCGCACACAATGATGACAACTAAAGATAATTTCAGCAGTAATGTGCTTTGATAATTAGTGGTGGCATATTGGCATATTTATGACTTGTGATGTTGAACATAGAAACAACAAAAAGTGAAGGCAGATAAAAGCCCCATGACCCATCCAGTTTGCCCATTTTTTAACTATACTGGTCCTAGATGCAATTTGACCCTCAAATTAGTTTAACTTTTTATATTTATGCTCTACTATTTTAGCCTCTACCAAATCAGATGGGAGGCTATTCCACCCATCAACTACCCTTTTAGTGAAGTAATTATTCCGCACATTTCCTATAAACCTACCACACTCCTCTTTATGTACATAAAATGCCACCCCCTCTGTAACTGGTTAAACCACTTGATACATTCATATATTTTGTGACACAGGCCATGCACCATTTTAGTTGTTCTTCTTTGCACAGTCTGTAATGTATTCATGTCCTTTTGAAGATATGGCCTCCAGAACTGAACGCATTCCAAGGCTGTACCAATGACCTAGAAAGTGGCATTACTACTCTTTGCTTTCTGATACTAATTCACCTCTTTGTGCAACTAAGCATCTAACTTACCTTTCTCAGGGCCAGATTATCAATGGGACTAATGGCACTACAGCCCCAGGCCTCCATCTGAAAATAGTCCCCACACACTGCTGAACTGCAGACCTCTCACTGCATCCTCCCCCAAAGCATACTATACAGTGTGGGCCCTTGATAATTTATAGCCCCAGGCCCACACTTTTAAAGGCTGATCTGTAAGATATATACCACTTTACTCTCAGCCCTGGATACAGGATAAAGTACTGTGGCCAGGGTTAGCATTGGTTAATTAGGGTTTTTTTCTTTTCATAGGCTTGCAACTTGCATGCCAGCCAAATTGTCGCACACAATGATGACAACTAAAGATAATTTCAGCAGTAATGTGCTTTGATAATTAGTGGTGGCATATTGGCATATTTATGACTTGTGATGTTGAACATAGAAACAACAAAAAGTGAAGGCAGATAAAAGCCCCATGACCCATCCAGTTTGCCCATTTTTTAACTATACTGGCCCTAGATGCAATTTGACCCTCAAATTAGTTTAACTTTTTATATTTATGCTCTACTATTTTAGCCTCTACCAAATCAGATGGGAGGCTATTCCACCCATCAACTACCCTTTTAGTGAAGTAATTATTCCGCACATTTCCTATAAACCTACCACACTCCTCTTTATGTACATAAAATGCCACCCCCTCTGTAACTGGTTAAACCACTTGATACATTCATATATTTTGTGACACAGGCCATGCACCATTTTAGTTGTTCTTCTTTGCACAGTCTGTAATGTATTCATGTCCTTTTGAAGATATGGCCTCCAGAACTGAACGCATTCCAAGGCTGTACCAATGACCTAGAAAGCGGCATTACTACTCCTTGCTTTCTGATACTAATTCTCCTCTTTGTGCAACCAAGCATCTGACTTACCTTTCTCAGGGCCAGATTATCAATGGGGCTAATGGGACTACAGCCCCAGGCCTCCATCTGAAAATAGTCCCCACACACTGCTGAACTCCAGACCTCTCACTGCATCCTCCCCCAAAGCATACTATACAGTGTGGGCCCTTGATCATTTATAGCCCCAGGCCCACACGGCCCTCAATCTGGCCCTGAACTTTTTATACTGCTTTGTTACATCTGCCATCCATGGAGAAAATGTTTCCTACCCCTGCTTTTTGATATCCTCTCAATCAATATACAAAAAGAAGCAAAAAAGACATAGGAGCTGATCCAGAATTGTGCTGAAACCGGCAAATTGCTGTTCCTGTGCCCATCCGTGTGCTTTGCGCTAGTGGAACGGCCTGTTCCACAATATCTTAATGAGACATTTTAAGGCATATTGTAAGAGTAAGATGCAGGTCATTATGAAGAAATGGCTCTTTATGTAATATAAATAGTGTCATACACATGGAAAAAATAAAGAGAAGAAATTGATTAACAATTTCATTAATTACCAAAACCTTGGGTCATACACCAGTTATTTTTTTAATGCCTGAATAGCAGTGTATTGCTATGACATATGCTTGAGCATTGTTGTAACAATAGGGATATATATTTATATATTTGTTTTTACTCTAAATAAAAATAAAATCCCATCTGAAACATGGAAACTAATGTATGCTGCAGTCCACCCCCAGCCTCTGCACATATGGCTCTGTTTGCGTTTGCCATAACTGCCTATTTTCACTACATTCTATTGAGAGTTGCGTGTTTTAGCGGAAACACGCAACTTTATATCAGACGTATACCACATCCACGTTCGCAAAACTCTAGCTTTAGCTTTCAGTTAAAATGAAACATATGCAAGACTCTCCCTATTTTGCATCAAACATTCATAGTGCTAAATTAATGACAACTAAGATCAGGTCATGCATTTACATAATATAAAACATTTCCATATTATTAAGACATATGTCCAGTTCATTCACTGTCAGTTATAATTTGCCTTTATTTTATAGCACCAAAATGTTCAGAGGTGCTCTGTAATATTGCCTTAGAAGTAATAGCAAACATAAATTAATTTGATATCCTCACAAGCAAATGTATTTCAAATGCTAAAAGTACACTGTGAATAGATCAGCTTATTTACAAATGAACTGTTATAATATAATATTTGGCAACATGTTAAAAATGGGATCTACGGAGATCATAATAACAGAGCACAAAGAACTGAAGAGAGTGAGAGAGAGAGTGAGAGAAAACAAATTTGTTTTGTGGTGGACACAAATATGAGAAGAATATCTGGAATATTATGTTAGTCATAGGAATGTTCCATATTTTTCTGTTTGGAAGCACCTGTCGACAGTAGACAGTCTAAGGTAGATATCTAGTTAGGCATCATGGGCCAGATCCAGACCTACATTTCCACTACGTTTCATCGTGTAGCGTATATTCTATGCACTCCCCTAGGCACTCTCCTTGCTCGTATGTACTTTGGCTGTTTTACGTTTGCCAAACCCTGCCTTAACTTTTCAAAGCGTTACTACTGACGTACATAAAGGCTTCGCATACGTAATTGCCTAAGCACACCAATACTGGAGGATTTAAATGTCTCACCTCGCCTCTGAAGCGTAATTACAGGTGCCGTATGGCTGTCGCGCCTCTTCAGTCGTAGTTACGTTGTTGATAGTAGGCTGGTACGTATGTTCTGAGTTACGTGGCGTAACATCTGCCACGTGCATGTGCACTACAAACAAAACTGCGTTTTTATGTCTCCGGCTAGTGTAAATACGCTATCGTGCTTAACTCTGGATCTACCCCCATATTCTTAATTATGTGAGATTTTTTTGTGTGATGCAAGCTTTGAGCTTCCACAAACACAACGTATGTATGGCTTTTCCCCAGTGTGTGATCTCCTGTGCACTATAAGGTAAGAAACAATCAGCAGTTTTCATATTGCTAGGAGCATAATCGTGAATCAAGTAAACATCTCAGAATGGAATAAAGTGTAACATTCTTCATATACATTTCATAATGTCCAAAATACAGCTCTGGTTAAAATGTATGTTGTATGTTCAAGCGTCCAGCATTACCGCCATCTCATCCGACAGCTGTTTCGGCGCAGGGTCACAGCACCGTCATCATGGGTTCATCTGCAAGAATAGCCGCTCAAAAAACTCAGGCAAAGAAGCTGTTTAAATCCACTTACCACAGCTGATCCCAATCAATCCACAAGTCCGCTTTATCACCGGAGTTCACATGCTGGAGAAGTATACTTCAAAGGTGTCAATGCAGCAATACATAGATCTGCAGCAGCAGCTAGTGCAGAAAGTAGCAGAGACAGAGATCAGTTAAAGCTGCATTGTGTGGAGCGTGGCTTCAGCTGATTCCTGTCTCTACTACTCCCTGCACTAGCTGCTGCTGCAGATCTATGTATTGCTGCATTGACACCTTTGAAGTACACTTAAAATATGCAATTATTATTTGCGCTAATAATTAAGCCCTTAGCAGTAGTCCTCCGTCAATCTAACACATTTTCAGGCATACAGGTCCAGGGAATGGAGTGTAAAGTGGCACTCTGCACTGATGACATGTTGCATCTCATGTCTAAACCTGAAATTTCAATTCCCGCAATCCTAGATATAATCCACTTTGCCTCCATATCTATGCCCCTCTTATCCAGCCTCCATATTTATGCCTCTATTATCCAGCCTCTATATTTATGTCCCTCTCTTATCCAGCCTCCATATTTATAGCCCTGTTTTATTGTCCTGCCTCTATATGTATGCCCCTCTTGTGCAGCCTCCATATTTATGCCCCTCTTGTCCTGTCTCCATAGTTCTGCCCCTCTTATCCAGCCTCCATAGTTCTGCCCCTCTTATCCAGCCTCCATATTTATGCCCCTCTTTTCCAGTCTCTTATTCTTTCTTACCTTTGTTGCTCTCGCTGCTCCCTTCCTCTGTGGCGCTCCCACGCTGTCTGTCCCTCTGCCGGCAGTCACATGTCCATATAAGCAGCGCTGGGTATACAGGGCTGCTACAGAAGCCCTGTATGACCAAATCTCTTTCTATGAATGACAGTGACCATCATTGTCAATCACAGAGACTGATTTGGTCACACAGGGCTCCCGTAAGAGCTCTGTATTACCGATACTGCTTATGGGCCTGATCCAGACCTACGCCGATGCGCTGTGCTTACTAAAGCACAGCGTATCGGTGTTTACTTACCCTGACACTCCCCCTGTGCGGGCGTATGGCCCCTTCCTTACGCCGGCTGAAGGCTACCCTAACTTCA
>WWET01003334.1:50738-63282 GCA_011038615.1 Limnodynastes dumerilii | reverse complement strand
GCAGCCGTCTACCAGGACATTTTAGAGCACTTCATGCTTCCTTCAGCAGACAAGCTTTATGGAGATGGTGACTTCATTTTCCAGCAGGACTTGGCACCTGCACACACTGCCAAAGGAACCAAAACCTGGTTCAATGGCCGTGGGATTACTGTGCTGGATTGGCCAGCAAATTCGCCATCTTGGGTCATTGCCAAGAGAAAGATGAGAGACATGACACTAAACAATGCAGAAGAGCTGAAAGCCACTATTGAAGCAACCTGGTCTTCAATAACACCTCAGCAGTACCACAGGCTGATAGCATCCACGCTATGTGGCATTGAGGCAGTAATTCGTGCAATAGGGGCCCAAACCAAGTTCTGAGTACATATGTATGATTATACTTTTCAGAGGGCTGACATTTTTTTATTTAAAATCCTTTTTTTATTGATTTCATGTAATAATTTAATTTTGTGAGATTTTGATTTTGGGGTTTTCATAATCTGTAAGCCATAATCAGCCAAATTAAAACAAATAAAGGCTTGAAATATCTTGCTTTGCATGTTATGAGTCTATATAATATATTAGTTTCACCTTTTTAAGTTGAATTACTAAAATAAATGAACTTTTGCATGATGATCAAATTTTTCGATCATAGTTATCACTTATAAATGGTGAGTTTGGAACAGCATAGAACACCTCTTTGGCTAAAAATACTCCTTAAAAATGCTATGAGGAGTATTTTTACTCCGGCAAAAAAACATGTAGCGTGATCACTGGTCTAAAGCCTCCGCAGTGTACCCCATTCATGTCTCTCCAGCTGCCAGTATTCCCCATTCATGTCTCTCCAGCTGCCAGTATTCCCCACTCATGTCTCTCAAGCTCCCAGTATTCTCCATTCATATAGCTTCAGCTCCCATTTATACCCCATTTAGTAGTCACCAGCCTCCCCTGTTTATGCCTTACTTGCCTTCCGTCTGTGTCTCTCTCCCGCAGTGTGTGCCATCTTCCAGATCTTCTGTGTGACGCTGTCCGTAAAGCAGTCTGTTTCCTGCTATTGGCCAATACAGCAGTTATACAGGACAGCTGAAAAGAGCTTTGCTATCGGCTGTCCTGTAACTGCTATGGTGGCTGGTAGCAGGCCTTTTTCTTTAACGATCGCTGGACCTGCATCCCTGTGTGAGACGGGGCCACATGCAGCCCATGGGTCACGAATTTGACATGCCTGTTGCTGGAATTGTGAATTTGAGTCTACAATATAAACTTCAGACACTCTTTAAAACATCTGTTTTTTCTCTCACCACCTGCTCTTCTTTTCTTGTGCGTGTTGGGAAGTGTTTTTTATCCGGATACGTTTAATTCCTTTTTAATTTCACTGTTTATTTTTTATTTGCTTCATGTCTCCTTGATTTCTCTTTCCCTGTTTTATAACTTGGGGTTTCTACATTCTGCTGTTATTCTTCTTCTCCTCCTCCTCCTCCTCCTCCTGCAGTTGTTGTCTTTCTATGGTGTCTAAAGCAACACTTATTCGTAGACTAGGGTTAACTTTGCAGATAATTTTGTACAGCTTTTTTTTTTGCAATAAATTTTATTGGAATTTTCAAGTTTTATTAGGGGACAATGGGTACAGAGAGGGAATAAAGGGGATGAAGATGACATATAGTCACAGTAACAAAGATTGAAACAGTATCATAAGTTCAAATAAACAATTAACAACTATATTGCCGTATATTGGGGGAAAATGAAAGAAAGAGGAAAGGGAAGGAAGGAACAGTTTTTTTAAATTTATTTTTTTGTTTCTTTAAACAGTGTAAAACCAAAAGGGTAACAGCGCTAAGAAGAACTTTGTAATCTTTAAAATATGCTGGTTATGATGAGAAACACACAGAACGGCAACCTGATGTCTAGAAAATTTATTGTCAATAACATTAAATGAAACTAAAATAAATAAGATAAAATAACTGTGGAGCTTATTATGGACAAATAGGAATCATCCTAATTTCAAAGACACTGCTTTGATAAAGTTCGCTGGTACGAACAAAACGCGTAAGCAAACTCTTTGGCATACATGTGGAGCTACTATTTGCACTACCGCACTTTGCACTGGACACTTTCCTATTGGCATTTGTGGGAGACATAGCCTACATCGGAGATTGCATCGGAGGAGTGGAGGAGTTTTGATTGTTACACGGAGGGTGGCCACCCCTTTAACAACTGCAGAAGCTGGACTTTGGAACGTGATATCTGGAGGACTAGGGCGCCTCTTTCAATTCTCGGAGATCGGGTAATACCCAGCCTTCTCACTGACCTTCAGCTACTGCTTCTTTCATTCAACTCTCTCCCTCAAAGCTCGGTAGGCTGTATACCTCTCCCCATTTCATTTCTAATCTGCTAGCCAGGAAACCCTTGCAAATTACGGGGGAAATTTAAAGGATGATTCCTATTTGAATTTAGTTTCCTATTTGTCCATAATAAGCTCCACTGTTATTTTATCTTGTTTATTTTAGTTTCATTTAATGTTATTGTTGATACAATAGACATCAGGTTGCCGTTCTGTGTGTTCCTCATCATAACCAGCTTATTTTAAATATTACAACGTTCTTCTTAGCGCTGTTACCCTTTTGGCTTTTTTCTTGTTGAATAGCAAATTCTTCCAAACAACAGCTGACTCCCAATTAGCGCCACAGGTTACTTTTTCTATCTTTAAACAGTGTCACTTATTACTGTAAATTAACCCAAGGAACTTTGAATGTTTGTAATGAAAAATTAGTATACATTAATTCAAATTGGAACTTGGAGGATTCCCTCTCCTTTGGCATCAATGCTTTGTGAGGTTTCAGCTAATGTTTTTCTAGAAGGTATTACATAAATGCAGTAAGGCACTATATAGATTTTGTTTCCTGTTTCATTAATATAGTATTAATGTTACTGATTATGTGGCAGAATGAATAGACAAACTCCACAGTAATGTGATGTGTTTATACTAATTATATAATAATTATAATGTCCTTGTATTCTACTTTCCTGACCATTCAAATGTTTATATAATACACACCGCTTGCTGGCTTTTCACAGTTTCACATCCATTTTGCTTTTATGTTATGACCTATTCCAGTAGCTGGGGAGATCACATTCACAGATTCTGTATTGTTTTATCAAGCTTAATTTAGAATACATTGGTGGGAGGTTAAATAATTATGGGTCCCAGCACCTTTTATTCTGGCTTTCCCCAACCTCACTCTGATCTTTGGCTCTCTTCTCCTTGCTACACGTGTGTGACTCTGCGTGACCCCGTGTGTGCATGCAGTGAACAGCATCACGCTGGCGGTGAATCTGATTGGCTGTTTGGCGTGGCTGATTGGAGGAGGTGGAGCCACTAATTTCGGCCTGGCGTTTCTATGGCTCATCCTTTTCACTCCCTGCTCCTATGTGTGCTGGTTCAGACCTATTTACAAAGCTTTCAAGTAAGTATCTTTCCATCTGTCTATCTAACTGATTTCTCTCCAGTTCACAATGGAGCTATTTGTTTTTGTTTTATTCTAGTCTATTGAGTTTTAATTTCATATTTCTCTATTCCCATTCAGTCTAATTAATTTTAATTGAATCTCTTAAAAGCTTATAACTATGATTTTCATTTACTTCCCTGCTTTGTTTACTAAACACTCGGGACTTTTCTTTAACACAATAACAAGCTATGTGTCACTTCTCCAATGGTAACTGACTGATATTGTTTGTATATACTAGCAGCTATCAGCATTGATTGTGTAACCCTTAACAGATCTTACGCTGTTGCATGGCATAGCAAATTACAGTTGTTCCAATTTAATCATATCCATTTAAATCCTTTTAGTGCAAAGTCTGTGTCTGAAATGTCTTTCTCTTCTCACAGGACAGACAGTTCCTTTAACTTCATGGCTTTTTTCTTCACATTCATGGCACAGTTGGTCATCAGTATAATACAAGCTGTTGGCATCCCTGGATGGGGAGTCTGGTGAGTCTTACTAATGATTTGATACCTGCAGTAAAGCATTACTGAATGGCCAATACACAAATCGGTTGTATTAATGAGTAAACAATTGTTTTATTTATGTTAGCTTCCATTGAAAAGAGTGCTTATTTTTAAAATCACTGTATTGGACAACCATTCAGGGTTTGAAATAATGGCAGGGAATGTCATTGTATACTCTGTACATTACATACATTTATTTAGAATTATTGATGAAGGTAATGGTAATTTCTCAACTAACATTGTATTGACATTCAGGGGGACAGGGCTGCCATCAGGAATTGTGGGCCTGGTACTAAAATATGCAGGTCTGTGGCACTTCAGCTCTATGTGACGTCAGTCCATGTGAGAGGTTGTGCATTGCAGCAGACTGATGTGCAGGGAGGGCTTGTTCCCAGAGTCTTTCATGTGTATCAGTCTGCTGCTGTTGTGCAGCCCTCCAGGAAGATGATTGACAGACAGGGGCCCAACTGTGGTATATTACAGTACACAGCCTGGGCTATTCAAGTTTGTCCTGTGACAAAGCAAGGGGTAGCCTCAAATTTAAGACACGATGGCTGCCATAATAAAGGCGAATTGGCACGCCTCAAACTAATTCCCATCTTTGCCTTTAATGAAGTATTCTCCCTTGCTGTTAAGATGGTAACAATGAGGACATAATGCATGTATGTTTTGTCAAATACAGGGTTTCAAATTCTTTATACTACAAGCTGTAGCATAATGGCATATTTATATGGCTTTTGTTTATTAAGGATCATATGAAAGCATGTTTATGTTGAATTAGGCATTTGTGTATTTGAATCCCTAATCACTTGGCATAGAAATCATAACATGATGGCCACCCTATGCATAACCTTCTGCATTTCCTTTGTGTCTCTCTTAGTGGGTGGATTGCTACTATCGGCTTCTTTGGTACAAATGTGGGTTCTGCAGTGGTGATGCTTATTCCCACCATCATGTTTACAGTTGTGGCCGTCTTCTCCTTTGTAGCATTGACAAAGGTATAGTAAAACATTCAGACCCTTCAAATTGATTTACAACTACATGTTGGAGGTAAAGGTTAAAATGCATTTTACACTATACATGTTTTTGTGGTTGTGCGTCTACAGTGTTCTTCACATTTAAGGATTACTTACTTATTGAAAGATGATATAAGACTGTTTATCTGGGTTTAATCTGTTATAAGATGATGTCTTTTCAGTAAAGTAAAGCAGTTGCATTTGTAGCTGAAACATGCCTTTTTTTTTTTTTTAATACTCAGGCAGAATTGGGATAGAGAATGGTTGTAGCTGAAATACTACATTATTATGATTTAGGCAATTAAAAAAACAAAACAAAACCCTAAGTCACAGAGCCTATTATTTTGTTTTCTCCACACTGTAGGTACATAAATTTTACCGTGGTGCTGGAGGCAGCCTGAGTAAGGCACAGGAAGAGTGGACCACAGGTGCTTGGAAAAACCCTCATGTTCAACAAGCAGCTCAAAATGCAGCCATGGGGGCTGCTCAAGGTGCTATGACACAAGAACCTCAGTACTCTGCAACACCAAATTATGGCTACTCCAATCAAATGTGAGCATTTCCTTGGGACTACGAAAAGTACATTCCCTGGGGTTGCAAGGACCTCTCATTCCTGATGTCCTCTTGTAGTATGGTTGTCTCTTCGACTTTTTACCCATTTCCCTTTGATATGGTGCATAATTGATTGTGGTGTCTGTAATGTTCCAGAAAGAATCCAATCCCCTCATTAACAGGGGTAGTATTTTTATTTGAGTTCCATGCAGCCTAGCAGTGCTTGGAGCTATAGCTTAGGAGCACTACATTAAATAAAACAAAAACTTTAAGGCAATATAAATTTAGTCAAAATCTAGAAATTCATATGAAGATAAAGTAAATGTCATAAATATGTAACTTTAAGTTGTAGGGTCTACCAAACTGGCAGTGAGAGCTTCATCTCATATTACTGTCGGCTGAGGACTGAGTATTGTTCTATTCTGATGTTGCCAGATTAGATTGTCCCTCTCTTCAACTGCGATGTGGTACATGATTTATTGGAAGAGTTATGCTTTCTATAACCCTCCTATGTTTATATATTGCAGCAAGATAGTCCAGCCCAATTTGGACAGTCTTTCTATTTTTAGCAACACATGCTGTTTTATTTGGTTATTGAATGCTTCTATTTACTAACCTATAACTATGTTTATATACTAATAATGCTGCACTATATTGGCATACATTGCATCTATACAGTTCAAATGTATATGATGCACTTTATACAACATACCTCTATTTGTTCACACTTTAATAGAACTAATGGTCTTAATGCTATGTTAAAATGAGGAGAGGAGAAATATTGTTAAACCTGTCTGTTAAAATTGTAAAATAAAAATGACACTAATAATACTCTTTGACATATTATAAAGAGATGTAGACAAAGACTATAATATAATGCACCATTTACAAAGGCCAAGGAATACTACTAGGCTGTACATCCTCTTAGTCTAGCTGTACTAATGGAGGAAAACCATAGATCCTTGGACAGATTCAGAAGCTCAGCTTGCATAGAAAGACTGAGCCAATATCTTGCCTCAGTGTAAGATCACTGAGCAGTTTTTAGCGTATTTCCTGGTAATAAATAAACTTCTCTGTGTATATATTTATTCCCCTATTATGTTCATGTAAGACTGACTCCGTGGGTATTATAATGTCAAGTAATGTATCTTAATGTATAGCACATTCAAATCCGTGGGACCAGCTGAACACCGAGTGTATGTATTTTATAGTATTGGTAGGCTTTGAATTGTTAGTTTCTAAAGGACAGAACTTTAGAACAATGGCAACAGAACCTCTAATGTGAAACATTGATTTTTTTGCCATTCACACAACTTCCCTATATGATTATTTGGTGCTACTTGCTGCACTTGTTTACATACCAGAATTGGGTACGTTGCTTTAGGATTTTTTTTATTTATTTAACGGAAGTGCTAAATGGCATTAAAGCTGGCCAAACACTAGAGTGATTATCGAAAATCACATGGAATCCCAGAAAATCTTAACGATTTTTCGTCTGGAGTCTTCTAGACTCCAAAATGATATCGGCGCCATACACTACACTAATTTCAGACGATAATCGTCATAAAATGTGACAAGCCACAGATTTTTCATCTGGTTTTGACCATACACCTGCTGATAAATGTTTTTTGTCGTACAATTTTTATTCAAAATTTGCTTAACGGGCTGTCCCGAGCGTAGGGCAGAGCTAAGTTCACTGCAGGAAATAGGACAGGAAACACGAACAGACGGAAAGGGGAAGGTGTCGTGAGATTAGCATAATCACGCCTGGACGAAGATTTCATGATTATCGTGAAATGCCCATATAATGTGCAATTTTATCTTCTGCTTTGGCCCGTTTTAAATCAAACATGTTAAAAGATCAAATAACTGTTTAAAAGTAGTTTTTGGACGATTATTGGATGATCGACAAAAAAATTGTTACCATACACTTGAACGAAAATTTGCCCGATAACACATTGATTGGGCCAATAATCGCTCTAGTGTATGGCCAGCTGTAGTGTAGTTTTAGTTTCATGCATTCCTAACCTACACCTAGGAATTAGTGTAATTTAAAAAAACTGAAAACTGCTATGAAAGAAATGGATCTTTCTACATATATCAGCAGATGTGTAAAACTTTCACTCCTATATGATATTTGAGTGGGGGTTAAAATTGTATATTTTTTTGCATACCTATTATGTTCATTACAAACTCCAATATGCCCGTGTTGTGCGAACAACTTACCTATTGCAGGATAAATGCGTGTGATATTTCAAAGGGACTAAACCCGTTTTGAAATAATGGGGTAGATCCAGAACTACGCGTGCCGTACGTTTATTCGCGGAGCGTATTTTTGTGTGCGTAAATTCGTTACACTCCCCTCGGCACACCCCTTGCACGGATGTATTTTGTCAAGATACGCTTCCCAAACCCTACCTTAACTTTTTCATACGTAACAGAGTACGTCCGCTAACGAACGTACTGACTACGTGAACGTACGCAGCTTAGCACGCCCATACTGTACACTTTAAATACCACCCCCTGCCTCGTTCACGTATTGCAGACGTATTTTGGACTAACGTAAATTTGGCACGCCCACACGTAAGTATTTACGTCAGACATACGTGAATCACCCATACGTTCAAAATTACGCTACGTGAATGTGCGTATTTTCTATGGTGCGCATGCGCAGTGCGTTCAAATCTGCGAATTTACGTCTCCGCCACGCGTAAAATCACGGGGAAGCGTAGTTCTGGATCAGGCCTAATGCATGTAAATTGTCATTGATGCTGATACCTATTTATGTTTCAGTGTTATAAACGTTTAAGAAGTCTTTTGTTGTTTTTTAACCCCAAGATGCTGTATATGAGGTTTTTCTATTAAATGTTGACCTCTATTTAGAGATAAGCTGATCAGATGCCATCAACCACTTCCACACTTCTGAGCGTTTCAAGTAGCCAATTATGTAAACATATTGAGGAGCTCAGTATTTTGCAGTTCTTCTGCTTAGTGAACATTCCCTTGCTTATTACCTGGGAAAAAGTACATAAATATAAGCAAGTTTAGATGCTCTGTTCCCTTGTTCCCATGAGCCATTTATTTCACATAGGCTAATACGTTTTCATGTATATTTCTGTTCAAGAAATCTCTGAGGTATCCAGATGAAATGATGAGGAGTTCTGTTATTTTATCATTGTATGTGTAGTTTCTCTTAAATTATTACTGTTTGGTGAGAAGAATTGTGCAAAAATGAAGTTTGTGGTTAATCTAAAAAATAAATAAGGCTTTCAAACTGGTATCTGGTGAATTATTCAATATGCAATGTTTGGTCCCAAAAACTTGCAAATGCACATTAGCCAATATATAACAGTTTAGGGAGGCCAATATATAGAGACCCAATACATAAACAGAAGCGGAAAGGGATGGAGAACAGAAATACTGCACCAGAATCCTGTGCAGGGCAATAGCAGACTGGTGGATGCAGGTAAATGGTATCAAAACACAACATGGAGTCATAGGAAATGTCATGCTGTTGTTCAAGTACAAAGACAGGTTTAAATTTAACACAAAGAAGCATTGGCAAAAGTCAACATGGATTGCACCCTGAAAAAGAGGTTGGGGAAAACAACGGAACACAGTAACACAGTAAAGCTGATCAGACAGGTTATTTTATAGTGTGTGTGTGGCATAGATGATTTTCTGGTATACTAACTAAACTGTCCCAAAATTGGGGCGATAATTGGATTGTTTGATGCACAGGACTTGGATTTTGACAGGGGTGGAATTTGCACAGGGCTGTGTGCATATAGCACTGATTATGAACCAGGCCACTGGATCCATTATATCGGTTGCCGGGTATGTTGCGTAATGTGCGGCTGACTTTAATTCAAGGAACAAGACACAGTGATTTGCACAGATTGCAATTACTGGCAGTCATATAAGAAGCAGTAACAGGTGCATTCGCCAGCTTCTGCAGCTTAAGTCAGATTAAGCAACTCTGATGGTACAAAAGCATCTTGTACTATTTCTGTATACACACAGTGCGATAAACACTGTGCATAAAAGAAGATATCACAAATTGCTCATAGTGTTGAGCATATACACAAACCAAGATCTCGTGGAGAAGAGATGCTAGGAAGAAAAAATTAAGTGTATGGGACCACATACCAATATATTGCATCAAATAAGTAGCACAGATGATCCAATGTTATATTTCACACTATAATATGCAATATGCTTTCTACACACGGTCTAATCTTTATACCTGATGGTTGTATTGCATACTACTTTTACACAATTACTGGACCATGTTTATGAAGCATAAGAAACTCCAGAGACCTAACAATTGTATGCCACACCCGAGACATTGCGTAGAATAAATCCAAACACAGTAATAGGAGGCTGATACAGGATCCAGACATGTAAGCATCTGCAGCTATGAATGCCTAGACAAGTACAGCAGGTTGCATACGCACAGATTATAGTGTATAATGCAGTTATGTTCCCAAATACATTGCCTTTCCCTAGTGATTTAAACACACTCATTTATATATAGTGAAAATGGTGGTTTTGCTTTTGCAAGCTCTTCAGTGACAAGGGAAAGCGAAAGGGGATTGGTATTAAAATTTGTATTAAAATATACAATATCTTCTCTATAGTTATATATGAAATTGGCTAAAAAATATATATGTTAATTTGTTTTAAAAATAACACACTGCAGTGCATAAGCAGCATACCATAACATTATCGTGGCGGTAAGGTTATAGATGTAGTATGTGGAGTGTCAGAAATCAGCAGAGTCCTAGACTTTGACTTGCCTTTTGGCTGCTGCAAATGTTTTGTCGTAAACTGTGTCTACTTTCTAGGTTTTCTCTGCCATTAACGCTGCCTGCCCTCTCTCCTTTGTCTCCCTTCTCTGTACCAACACCCGACCCTGGCACTCCCCACTCACTATGTTCTTAAAAAAAAATGCTCCTGTAGTGCAGAGCACCTCTAGAGGAAGTCCTGTTGCCTTACAGACTTTTCTCCATCCTCCATCTCCACCCTCTCATCTCCTCCCCAGCTACCCACCTATATCTACCTTCATCTCCACCTCAGCTGAAGAGCTGACCACTCCCTTATTTTGTCGCCCCCTCCGTCAACATGCTCACTTGATCCTATCCCCTCTAATCTTCTCCAGTCTCTCTCTTTCTTCACTTGCTCTCATTTTGACAAACTCTTCAACTAATCCCTCTCATCTGGTCATTCCCCTCCCCCTTTGCTTATGAAACCCCCTCATCTCAACCCCACTTCACCCTCCAACTACCGACACACCTCCTTTCTCTTCTTCACCACCAAACGGCTTGTTTACAACCATCTTATCAGCTTACCTCACTGAAACTGCCCTAAAGTCACAAATCTCTCTGCCAAATCTAAAGGCCACTTCTTCCTTCTAATCCTCCTGGATCTATCAGCAGCCCTTGACACTGTTAATCATCCTCTCCTGCTCCACACACCCTTCACTCTCTTGGCTTCTCTGGCACTGTCCACTACTGGTTCTCCTCCTATGAAAAATAAACTGTGGTGAGAAAGCCAGGTAAATATCCCCAATAAAAATGCAAGTGGTTCAAGCATTGAATAATTTTTTTTTTATCAATAACCATAAAAAATATAATGAATAAGGCACAGATGAAGCATATATCAGAATAAAATCTTAGAATAAGTAGATAAATATGCTGCTCTTTGGTCTAAACATAGTCACACCAAGTGTTATATGAAATCAAGAAACAGGCAATACAGCTGACATCCCGCAGGGAATCTCTTAATATAGCCTGGAATATGAGAGATCCAAATGGTAGGTGTAAACCACTGTGCCAATAGTGGCTAGACAAAAGTGCTGGTTCCAGAGTATGGATTTAGAACTTTGAAATGGGATATTGAGACAGCAATCAATGATCCTAGAACTGTGAAGGCTTGAGACATGAGATGGAAAATGTGCCGACAGAGGATAAGAGTCAGTGGCCCAAATGGAAATGTATATCCAGAGATGTATCGCATAAGCACAGCCACAGTGGATTGTGGCACATTCAGACAGTCCCAATAAACAAATATTGAGGAACCGGCACCTTGAGTGGCTAAGCGGACCCACAGTGTATGCAGGAAGGAGCAAATACCACACTGTGATAAGCGCTTACTGGGCGTCCCTGGACAGGTCATCCAAATGCAGGCAGTATAAAACAGTTCCTTGGTGTCAGCTGGTGTGGTAAAGATAAATCAATGAGGCAGAAATAGAAAGCCAATTCTCATGCAATGCGTATCTTCCATGGTTTTGGACTTTTTCAAGCATCCTGCACAGAGATCACTTTGGTAATATCACCGATTAAAACTTATTTTATTGTTATTTATACATTAATATATCATTAATTCTTAAGTTAACGTCTTTTTTAAAATAATTTCCCCAGTTAGCGCTCGCTAATCATTATATTTACTTGATTCTCCTCCTATCTCTCGGACCACTTCTCTGTCTCAACCACCAGCTTCTCCTCCTCTACCACTCATCTTTCCATTGGTGTTTCCCAGGGCTCAGTACTTGGTCCCCTTCTCATCTAGCTCTACACCTCCTTAAGTGAGCCAATACATCATTTCCCTGGTATGCAATTAAGCTTATCTTCTGGTAAGGAGAATATTCATACATCCCAATATTGGATGTGCACTGAATCTGATAACTAGAGACTGGAAACCAAGCTGTGCAATATGTACACACTAGGCAGTGGAAAATGCAGGGTTTTGAAAGGGGAGTTTCAAATGTGTGTAACACGTGTGAGGTAAATTAGGGGCCTGGACAAGGCACACTACATAAAGTACATAGGGCGATATATCAGGGGTCTAGTTATGGCACATACAATAATATATGGTTTATATATTAGGCTTTGGGAATGGCACACTATATACATACAGTATATAGTATACCATTCCCAAACCCCTAATATACAACCTTATAGTATATGCTAATCTCAGACCTATATACATG
>WWET01003333.1:137964-174768 GCA_011038615.1 Limnodynastes dumerilii | reverse complement strand
AAGAGGTGGTGTAAGCAAGAATGTTTAAGGAAGAAGTAGTCTAGTCGAGAGTAAGAGTTGTGTACATGAGAGAAGTGGGTGTAGTCTCGGTCAGTTGGGTGTGTAAGTCGCCAGACATCAGTCAGCTGGTGCTCGTGGAGGGTCTGCCTCACCTTGCGCAGATCTCTCTGGGCGGCTGCAGGAGAACCCGAAGTAGAGTCCACCCTGGGGTCAAGGGTCCAGTTGAGGTCACCACCCAGGATAAGAGTGCCCTCCACTAATTCATCGATCCGGTCTAGCATCTGCGAGAGAAAACGAGGTTGGTTGGTATTTGGGGCATACAGATTAGCAAACGTATAAGTCTGACCAAAAACAGTACCCTTCACCAGGATCCCTCTGCCCTCCCCCAGGTCGTATGACCTCTGGTTCATCAGGGGGACCCTCTTGGAAAACAGGAGGGCGACTCCCCTAGACTTCCCACCTGAGTAACTACTACTAAAGGAGATGGGGTAGTGACGATTATACAAGGAAGGGGATTTATCTTTGAGAAAGTGCATTTCTTGCACAAAGGCCACGTCAATTGAGTCGGTTCTAAGGGAGCGAGGGTAGTGCGCTTTTCCGGGGTGTTGAGCCCCTGTACATTAATGGTAATAAGCTTTAACCTCTCATGAGCTTGGGCCATGTTGATTATGTGGAGGGGAATTAATCAAAATAAGAAGCGGGAGTAAGAACCAGAACCTCTAGTGTCTCGGCCCCATGTTATACTCTCTATCGGTAGTCAGGGTACCAGGGTAAGGGATTAGGAAAGACACATAAGGGAAGGAAAAACACATAAGCATCTGCGTGGCAGTACAAGGAAACGTTAACACTAATACAAACAGGTTCAAGATCAAGAGTGGAGCTAGCGGGTACGAGGGGGAGCTAGCTCCGTATGTTAAACCACTCATCGCTGCCAGTGTAGCACCAGTTCCTGGTGCAATTCTGGGAGCGCTGGCAGTGGGAGAACTGGGGTAATTACGATACCATTACAACGTTTATAGATGATTGTAAGTATCAAACGGATGAGATAAACCTATCAATTTGGGTGTCATACTTATCTAAAGGAGAAACCGGGGGTCAATGAACAATAAAACTATGCATAGAGATTATCTAGGTTCACCAAACCCAGTCCAAAGAGACCGCTTGTTATCGTCAGATGCGGTAAGGGTAAGTCCAACACCAGGGGAAATGTGATCAGCTGGCATCTCTAGAGGGTTGGACTCCTCCTGGCGAGGGGCGCTTCTTGCCATGTTGGACTATCTGCCATCCTCCCGGACTGGGAACGGGGTCAGGTACGAGGGAGTTGTGGTGAAGTTTGCACTCCGGGAGGCCAGGCTGCGGTATGCCCATGGCCTCACAGAACGAGGAGAGGTCCTCGGGCCTGTGTAGACTTTGGGAATGGCCTTCGTGGGTAGCTTGTAGGTGCAAAGGGAAGCCCCAATGGAAGCGAATCCCTTTATTTCTGAGAGAGTCCGTAAGGGGTTTGAGGGTGCGGCGTTGTTGTAATGTAGACCACGAGAGGTCCTGGAACACTTGCACCCTGTGGCCGTTCAGCTCCAGATCATCCCTAAACCTGGCTTTTCGAAGTATCTCTTCCTTGGTCTGGAAATGATGGAGGCGGCAGATGACGTCCCTGGGCTTTTCAGAAGAGAGACCTCGAGGCCGAAGCGCCCTGTGAGCTCGATCGAATTCAATGCGGGAGTCTGGATTTGCACCTGTGGCTTCGTTGAAGATTTTGGTAAGTGCGTCTACCAGCCCCTGTTGCGGGATGTCCTCAGGGATACCCCTGACCCTTAGGTTGTTCCTCCTGCCCCGGTTATCGAGGTCGTCCAGGCGTCTCTGCATATCCCTCAGAGCAATGGCTTGCCTCTCCACCGTATCTCTTAGACTCGAGGTTTGTAATGAATGGTCATCCTGAAGTGATTCCACAACACTAATACGAGTAGAGACCTGAGCGACATCTGATTGTATGGTGGAGATCTGTGTGTTAATCCTGTCTTGTAAACGCTGCTCCAGGTCTAGCAAGTCTTGTTTGGTAGGTAACGAGCTGAGCGTGTCAAGGCGCCTCAGGATCTCTCCGAGGGCGTCTCCAGGGATTACTGAGGCTGTAGATGTCCCGGGGCACTCTGCGGGTGCCGACATTGTGGAGGAATCCGGGACCGGCTGTTGAGAGCTCGGCTCAGGAGGCTCAGAGGAGTTAGGATTGAGGTAGCGCAACAGGTTCGTTTGTTGTGGGCAATCAGATGTCTTTCTGGAACTTCGTCTCAAGGTACCCTTTTTGCCCATGGACGGGATGTAGAACCGAAGTAGGAGACCCTAACCGGTTGCAAAGGCCTGATAGGTTTTTCTTATTATGCAATGGTAAGCGTTTTCCCCCATAGGGGGGTGCTAAATTAGCTCCTCATGCTTTTTAGTGCAGAGGCGGTCACGAATGCCAAGGGATGTCAGTTATGAAAAGCAGCTAGGTTTGATGTCCAATTATGGCAGCAGGGTGTACTACCAGAAGAATTTTCCCAGCATCAGCATCAGAGCTCAGGCCACCGCCGAAGCAGTGCTAGATGGTTGGCGACGCACCCCTGTAGTGTGGGGCTGGTCACCTATGTGTGAAATGGAGTGTGAAGAAGTCCAACTGCTGAAAAAGTCTTGTAAATATAAGACTGTAGTAGACTGTATGCCAGCTAGGTGGAGCTCTTGAGACACTGAGTTCCCTGTCACCTCTGTGAACTTGCAATCAGCTGAAGCACAAGCAGAAGAAGGTGGCAGGGAGTAGTCTAAGCAGACCTGCTAATAGGAGCCTTGTAAGTGGATCCAAGCTGGAAGGGCTGACAGGGGCTGCTTGGTGTATTGCTCCGTTATACAGCTGGGGAGACTGCAATATAAGCTGAACACTGAAGGTGCACAGAGTCTCCTGTGTGGTCAATTAAAATCACTGCCTTCTCAAGCCCTTAGTTGCTCCCTGTGCCCCGCTGTTCTGCTGGCCAAGATGGCGGCGTAATCTCTGTCCTGCCGCACACTTCCCGCCTCACCACTCCGCGTTCCACCCAGGACCTGGAAACAAGGCTCCCGCCGAACCGCTGCTCCGAACTCCGCTGCTGGTGCCCTGTGACACGGCGGGGGACCGACACGTGCGCTGTACCAGGACGTAGGTGGCGGCCACCAGAGGTCACCTCGCGAGGAGACCGCGCTGCTTGAGCCGCGCTATTAGGCCCCGCGGGTCAGACGCTACGGAGGTGGCAGGAGGGGATGATGTCCTCAGGGGTAAGGTATGGAGGTGATGTACCCCACCTGCTGTAGCCCTTGGGTCACTTTGTGGACCTGGAGCAAGGGATTTGCCGATGCTGGGCCCGGAGCTCCTCAAACCTGCGACTGCTCCCGGGCTCAGCTAGACCACGCCCCCCTCATAAATGTGTTTTTAAACCTTTTTTTGTTTTTCATACCATGACTAGTCCATAACACACAATTTACAATATGCATTTTACAATGACATGAGTCAAAATAATGCTTTATCTAACGACAGGAAAGGCTGCAACATCTCATATTTTTTTAAAAACATATTCCCTCTCTGTGTAGTACACAAAACGGGGTACATTCTCGTATTAGATAATATTGGTAGTCCATCCTGGACTAAAAATAGACCTTGTAGGCTTTTTTTTAATATTAACAATGTAAGGTGTTATGTGCTGTAGCCAAATGACACAATCACATTATTGTAGTTTGAAATGTTGCAAACAACTATTAAAGTAATAATAACCATGGTATAGACATTTTTATTGTTCAAATAAACATAAATGTTTCCCTTGTGTAGTGTTTACATCTGTCTCTATGATAAGTTACTCATTAAAGTCAATCATGTATTGTAGTTGTATCTTTATACTTTCTACATCTTTAAGAAAGTTTAAAGTATTTTCAGCTAATATATAAATCATTAAAAAATAATATCTGTGTATTATGTACAGTTGTACATTTAAAAAGGTGTGTTTTTACTTCGCAATTCTTATTTTATTGATTATAAACATGTATATGTTTTTTATTCATATTGTCATACATTGCACACACACATAAAAATGGCCAGGGTTTGTTTGCGTCGGTGTGAAACTACCGCTATGCAGGCATAATTACAAAGATGTTTATAAATATTATACATTACAACAACATTGTTGAAATGTTCCAGTGGCAGTAGCCACCCTATTCACATTTGTACACAAATATCTATTATAGATTATCTCATAATAATTCTTCAGTATGTCCACTTTACACTTTGTATATGTTTCTGAATTATAACATATTTTGTATATACAATAAAACAAATTTTTTGTGTCTATCATTTAGATTGTAAAATATATATCAATAATTGTTCATTAATTTTTGATGTGTTAAATAATAATATTATTAATAGATGTGTCCATGTGTGTTTTAATGTATTTGAAAGTTAGTTACAAACAATAATAAATATTTAGATTCACACAATCCATGTGTTTAAATGGTTTCTTAATAATTTAATAATAATATACCTTTTTTTTAAAATATTATATTAAATAGATTCTTACACTAATAATGGTTTATAAAAAAATAACATTGATGTTAAAAGTATTTGATACATGTATAATTTTCATGTGCTAACATTTTAAATGTGTATTTTTTTACTACATTCATCATTATGCAAATTTATTACAATATTGGACATGTCAACAAACTTTGAAAACAACCTTTAAATTCACACAAAAGTTTATTAACCAACATTACACAATTACACAATAATTAACCATGAATAAATTGTTACTAAGTTTGTGAGTGAATTATTCAAACAAAAGCACATTTTTTTATTATGTTAATTATCTTTATTTCCTTTTGTATGACTCCTAACTATATATTTTTAACCTAAATATATATTCAAACATCACATAAACAACTTTTTTATTAAACACACAATATTAATGTAAACAATATTTGTTCACATTTCATGCACACACATGTAAAAAAAAAATATTACATTCACAATCATTTTGTAGAGAACTTCTTTCTTATAGACATCTTATTGTAGCAATGTTTTCATTGTGTCACAGGAAACTTCCTTAGCCATACAACTTTATACATCTGAAATATAAAATAAAAATTAGAATCAACATTTAACACACTGAGCTATTAGAAGTTATATGGTCATACACAGCTATTAAATTCACAAACAGTGCATGTTAAATATTATTACATTTAAACATTTGTACTCATAACATATTTGTAAAAATCATTAATTAAAAACATTACTTGTGCATAACTACTGACAATAACATTATTAAACCAAAAAACATTACATTATTGTTTTTTTTCATTAAGGGGCTGATTCTGAGTTACACATCCAACAGTTTTTTTTTTATTCAAAAGTGTACACCTGACCAATACCATGCTCAGCTGCAAGGGGATTCTGATTCTTATTGGAAAACAATATTTAACATTTGGATTTAAAGTTTCTTTGCTCATTTATCTCTTATAGAATAAGCATACAGCTAACGCAGTTGTTAATTATTTATACTAAAATCAAACAACATTACATGCATGCAATTCTATTACAAAAGATACTATAATCTTAGTTAGGTAAATTGTTTGGTCGACCTGTACACTTCCACCTAGAAAAAGGTGCATGTGTAACTCTGAATCTGCCCCTTAATATTTAAACATTAAATTCATCACGCATTATATGCTGATAGTGTTCAATTTCCTCCATATTCAGTGCAGTTGGAATGTACAGATTTAAACTGCTCTATTATGAACTCATAACAACAATAATTCTTTAATAAAGAGTCATTTTCCATCACTGTGAAAAGTCATTTAAAATAACACACATACCATATTGAAACAAGCATTGTAATACAAAATCACTGGAAGATAATTCACTTGTTATGCTAAATAGTGTGCATTTACCTTTTGTAATCATGCTGGAGAAATGTTGCATGTAGGAACAGATCATATTCAGAGCAGGTTGGCCAAAAACATCACTGCTAGAGTAGTTGTGTGTACCTACACTAAGATATTCAAAACAAAATAAACAAAGGTTAATGTCAAATAAACACACAAAAACATCATTACACACATACCAAACATCACACTATATATGCTGCTAGTGTGCAATGTCCTTCACAACCAATGCACCAGACATATCATCACATTTAACAATAAATTTTGTTGGTAACATGTTGTCACAAACACATAACTACAAAAGTGTAGTGGTCCTTGACTAGTTCAAAATACCAGCTCTAATATCATACCAGCATCAACATCATTTCTCTTAGTAACAAAACTACAAACAACTAGTCCCTCAAACATCTCACAGTCTATGCTGCTAGGGTCCAATTACCTTCACAAGCAGTGCAGCTGCCATTTAAACGTACTTGAAACAGGTGTAGTCTGAACATCTTGACACAAAATACATTCAGTCCAAAAGAGTCCTTTGGCATAAATTTAATAAGTCATTTAAAATAACACACATAACAAATTGAAACAAGCATTGGTACTTCTTTATCTTTGCGGCCCCCGCTACGTAACTTACGTATCCCCGCTATCCCCGTAAGTTACGCAATTCCCTTTTTGGTAATCATTAATCACTGTCTAAATACAAGGTCAAGATGACATGTGAAGGTACTTCTTTATTTTTGCGGCCCCCGCTACGTAACTTACATATCCCCGCTATCCCCGTAAGTTTCGCAATATTTTTTTTTTTTTTTCTCCCCCAATTCTCCCCCTCTCTCTCCGGCGGCAGCACGGGCAATGCTGGGACACGGACCGGGACGGACTGTTTGGCGGCGGGAGCCTCTGGAGGCCGGACAATGACACGGCATTGGAGACACGAAGGGGGACGAACGGACGGGACATTGGGGATGGAGACACACACACACATGTGTGGTGTGTGTGTGTGTGCCCGGGACGCGGGGACACACACACACACCACAGCTGCAGCAGCAGCACCGGCGGAGCGTGTGCGTGCACGCGCGCGCCCTCTGCTGGAGAAAAAAATAATAATACTACGTAAGTAGCGTAGCCAGCGGCCTCTGCAGCAGGGAGCCGCAAAGATAAAGAAGTACCCAAGCATTTTAATACAAAATCACTTGGTATGCTAAATAGTGTGCATTTACCTTTTGTAATCATGCTTGAGAAATGTTGCATGTAGGAACAGATCATATTCAGAGCAGGTTGACCAAAAACATCCCTGCAAAAGAGTAGTTGTGCAACACTACTTGTGTGTACCCACACTAAGATATAGAATAAAATAAAATAAATAATGTCAAACAAACACATAAAAATAACATTAGACACATAACATCTTACTTATCACACTGTTAGTTACCCATCATATTTAATATAAACATAAACATACACATAATAATGTTTGCACCACTTTCAATATGACTACCCCTGCAATCAACATGCTTTAGCCCAGGAGTCTTTTATACATCTTATATTAATACATAAATAAAGTTAGCTTCAGATACTATGGGTGAAAATAAACATATTTTAGATGTAATATTACAAATCATACACGCAACAATCCATGTTTAATTCAGGTTTAGTCAAGTCATTATTATTGTATGCATGCAGGCAGAATGGTTTCATTAAAATTAAAGCTGAAACATATCTCATCATTTAGACTTTAAAAAAAGTAAAATATACTCCAGCTAATAAACATCACATTTTAAGTTTGCTAAAAGTTTATCAAATACACACAAACCAAAAATTAAAATAACATGTTTGTGAGCAGGTGAAACTGTAGGTTTGTTCTCAAAAACTAGTAAGAAGTGCATGAAGTCACACAATATTATGCCATTGATTGAAACTAATGTAAGGTGGAAAATAGTGTTAGAATTTAACAAAATCTAAATTTTTGGTTCATACGAAGCAATTGGCCATCAAACATTTACCAAAATAAATGCACAGTTTTTTAATGATAATGTAGTGTCTAAATATACCATTAAATAGAAAATATGCATTGAAATAACCACAAAAATTTGACTTATATATTTGTACTTAACAACCTCCATACTTTTCACGGAAGCATGCTTCACTATATATCATGGATTTTTTATCAAAATAATCAAATAGACTGTAATAAAATGTACAATATTTAGTCTTGGAATATGACACACAATAAATATGATATACAATAAACCACACACACATAACATCACATACATACCTATACAATAGTGAGTGATAAAATAAACACATAGTTAGAGTTAAAAACACACATTGTGACAATCAGTACTGATTACTGATTTGTAAATACTACATCACATGGTGGTTTAATCTGCAGCTTTAATTTGTCATTCAAATGGCATGTTCACATGTTGCAATTTAGTATTAACCATTGTGATACCTATTTTGTTAAGAAAAAAAAAAAGTTTAAGGGTTGAATTATGAGCTACACTTACACCTTTTTAGTTATGTAAGTGTAGCCCTGACTAATACCATATTGAATTGCAAGTGTATGACAAAAAATATAATAAAATACTATGTTTATTTATGAGTTTACAGTTCTTAGTTGAACTAGACTTCATACATTAAACATTAAGATATGGTGTATTTCAGTATAGTGTGCAAATGTAGAAATTTTAGCATGCATAGCAAACATTTAGCATTCATTAGCACACCTTACTTTTCAAAATGGAATAACATAGCTATATATTTGCAGCAGTACTATCATTATCCTTACTCAAAAGCTCATAAGCCATCCATTATATGAGTACAAATAATCATGTTAGCAGATTAATATGAACATGTATCACATTATTTAAATAGCGATGTTGATATGATGCATTGTATGCATCAATGTCAATGTTAACCAATCTATGACAATAATAATTAGATTTTATTTTTTTACATTAAACAAACATAATATTGCGAGTATTTGTTGCGAATTTTTGGGTATTTTAACGTTCAAAATACAAAGTGCACTTCATATAAGGAGTTACAATGTAATTTTATAAGCTATTTTGTGTGTGTATTGAACCAAAGTTTAATTTTATTTTTCAGTGTTCCCTTACGTGCATACATACACCTGTTGAAGCATACTTTTATTACAATATAAAAACCTTACTCAAAAACTTATACATTGTAATATACTTGTAAAGTTTTTAAATAAACACACTTTGCCTACTCAAACAAGTAATTTACTGGCAGTGCTGAATGCGTCCTCCCACCTTAACACGTAATTTTAAAATAAAAACCCGGTGCGTACTCCAAGGTTCCTATTTATTCATAAAATGACGCAAACCAATTAGCCTATCACGGATCAACATGTCCTATATAAATGGGCTTTGTCTGCTCAATACTGTCGATTTTACATCGCAACATGCCCAAATCTCAAGAGAAGAAGCGTAACCGCAACTTTACGCCAGCTGAAGTGGAAAAGTTGGTGGACTTGGTTTTGCACAACATCTACGATGTTACTCCGAGCCTTGCACCCCATGAGCAAGCAGCCCTGTGGGACACCATTACAGACCAACTTAATGAATTCTCCAGGAGTAAATACTCCAACATAGAGGATCGCTTCACCTTTATGGTGCACAAAAAGTAAGTATGATAGCTGCCTTAGTTGATAAACGTTGTAAAAAGCCACGTGAAATGAGTTTAGGGTATTGTGATATATCTCTGCGGTAATTTATGTTTTTTTCTAGTATATGTATGTGTATTTTGTTTGAAAATTAACTACGCAATAGAACTGATACATTTTTCCAATTATCTCTAGATGGACTGATTTTAAAAGCTTAAAAGTCTTAAGAAGAAACTTTCACTAAGACATGAACATGAAAGGTAAATATAGATTATAGATGTGTGTGTGTGACAATAAGTATGTGCATAGGACAAATTAATAAAAAAATGTCTATTAATTCACAATGATGATTGTTATTAAAATATCATTTCAAAATATATTTGAATTTTTAAAATGTTAAAATTGGTGAATTTAATTTACTTATTATCTTAAATATAGGCAAACTGGTGCTGGAAGAATGCCTGCTTCATTAGAGTTATCCCCTACAGAGGAAAGGGCCAAACATATTATTCATCCAGTGGAGGTAGAGGGCATTGCAGGCTATGTAGATGCTGCTGAGGGGGTGCCAGCACACCTACGCCAACAGACACATGATCAATCTCCTGAATTGTGTGCAGGTATATATGTTATCATGTTTATAATGGTTTTTATCAAAAATATATGTAATTAAATTAATTATTGATATATATTTTTGTTTATTTGTGTTGGTTAATATTAGATATAACAATGCAAAATGTTATTGAAGATGTGAAGATTTCATTGTAAAAATAACATATGCCTCTCTTTTCCATGTGTAAATGTAATATGTTTTAG
Organism: Limnodynastes dumerilii; assembly: GCA_011038615.1. Lineage (NCBI taxonomy): Eukaryota > Metazoa > Chordata > Amphibia > Anura > Limnodynastidae > Limnodynastes > Limnodynastes dumerilii. Next base: position 164,399 of record WWET01003333.1, on the reverse strand, counting down.
TTTTAATATTAATACTATCCTTTGTGTCATTACTTAGTCCCTCAGGATCTAATTGAGGAGGAGGAACTGAATATCCTGGAGGAGACAGTGGTAATTTGGAGGAGGATGTGTCTGATGATGAAGTGGCTGGACCATCAAACCAAACACAGTCGGTGCCTCAAGTCCACTCACCAAGGCCCAATCCTGAGGTATCGCTGGACAGTGCCATTGAAAATTCGGAAGGCATTATAACTGAGGCGTATCGGAGCACTCAGGACATTTGCGATGGTAAGGAACATTTAGCAGAAATAGCATTTACTTTAAAAAAAATTGATGAAAAATTAACACATGATTTGATGCCTACTATGAAGGAAATATTGTCTGAGATGAAGGTGAGCAATGCTTTAAAAAGGCAAAAATTGGACTCTCATGCATCAACATGAACACATAATGCAAACATCACCGTCCATGCCAGCAGAAGAGACGCCTAGACAACCAGACCTGCCTAGGCGTACAACAAGGCAAAGTTCAGGCACACATCAACCACCACCACCGACTGGTGGCAAAAAGAAATCCAAAAATAAATAGTATTTGTATAGTAAATAAATGATTTTGTAAAATTATTATTTTTATGTTACAGTTTAATGTAACTTTAATTGTGTGTGTTTTTTGAGCAATAAACTATTATAAAATATATTTTGTGTGATATTTTTCATAAGTGTGTATGTTTGTAAATAGTATTTCATCATTAGACATAGCTGTAAACAAAATATATATTGCATTTATGTTTGTAAATGATATGTTACAATGGATATGTTGTAATATAACATTAAAATGTTAACATTTTAATTAATGTGTAATACTGAATTTTATAGATTGTTTAAAATATTGATTGATCACATTTTCTACTTCAACTCTTACATACATACATACATACATACATACATACATACATACATATAATCCACTATGTTTGACTTTGTTAATATTAATCATAAGAATCATGTGATGTTAGAATTTAAATATTAAACAGTATTGTGTATTTTTACATATACATATTATATATATACATACATACTCACACATGTGTGAATATCTATATATGTAATGCAATGCAATGCAATGCATTACATGCAATGAATTTGTTAATAATCCAGTTTTGAGTATATAATTATGGTTAAATATTCGCAATTACTATAGTTTTGAATCATTCAATAATTACTTTAATTACCTAGTCATAATACTCAAAATGGCCTCCCTAAAAACAATATAAACACACCTGTCAAAAACATGACATTTTTCCACTTTTAACTATTATGCATTAATATGATTGACAATCGTTTATTCCAGTCATATTTGTTCTTGGTGGGAGTGCATTTTCAAATCAACCAATGGCGTTACCTCCCAGAGTCAGCCAATCACTGTTTTTAAAAATCTACCATTAGATTTGAAAATGGCGAGGGCTCCCAATTTCTGTATTGAAGAACTTATGTGCCTTGTGGAGGCAATGCGGCCTATAACCGGGGACCTGAGCCACTCGGCGGCGTATGAGAGGGCAAAGCGCCTGATCCGAACGCGGCTGGGCATCCGTCGGAGGATTAGCCAACTCCAGCGGCGCTGGTCTGATCTCCGGTGGAGGCAGTCTGGCCTATTGCGTTATCTGAGGCGCCAAGCCCAGTCCCCTACCCACTCCTCTGGCCAACCACAACCCCCTAGCCATTCCCTTGCTCACTGTACATCCCAGCCTCAATCCCCTGACCAGGCCTCCTCCCCACTCTCATCTACCTCAAAATCAGTATCCCCTGCCTATTCCCCTGATGATCTCAACATCATTTTCTTAGATCCAGATTCCCCCTCTGCATCCCATTCCTCCTCCCCTGACCCACCTTTCCCACTAAATCCTTATGTATGTAGTCCCCTTAGTAGTGTTGTGCCTTACTCCTTCCCCACCCTTAGAGAATCTGCTATGATGTCACAGCCTGTGGCCATTCCATCTAGTTTGAGTAAGTGTTTGCTTGCTTAGTTTAATAATGACATTTCCCAAAACAATATGTGTTAGTGTATGAATGTTTATTTAATCGAACATTTTTAATTTTACTTAAATTTTATCCATACTGCTAACATAATATTTAAAAAGTATTATGTAATCTAATATCTATATAATGTGTATTTATAGCAAGAAGACATTTTTAACACATTAATTGCAATGTAAAATTATGAGATATATTTCTAAGAAAGCAGAAGAGCATTATATAAAACAGTGATGCCTACCCTGTGACACTTCTGGTGTTGTTATACTACTATTCCAATAATGCTTTGTTAGGTATCTGCTATGTTTTTGCATATAAGGCAATGCTGAAGTCGTTGGTTATCAACACCTGGAGTGTTAAAGGTTAGGCCACAATATTTTAGTACATAATGAAATGTTAACTCATGCTTTAGTATACATTAGCTAATTTAAGAAATAATTATTTGTTAAAACACTAGTAATATGTATATATATTTCTAAAAAAAAACCTTTAGATAGGTCTCATCTAAAATATTCAACACAATGTAGGGTTTCTGTGTGATTTGACACACTAATTTATGGTCTATTGTGTTGTTGTGACTGCCTAGTCTATAAATTTCATTTAACAAAATAAAAACATTAATTATTTATTATGATAATGAGCTTATGTATTGCAAGGCAGAAGATATGTATTTGTTTAACATGTTTATTTTTAACAGATGATAGTAATCTAAAAAAAAGATGTTAACATTTTCCTAACATTAGTATTTGTCGCCATTTCTTTATTTCAGCTTTGATCCAACTTCAAGGACACTTGATGGCAATGTTACAGGCTGTGACGGCCATGATTCCTAGCAGTGAGGAGGCTGCAGCCACTGCAATACAAAGTGTTCCAGCACCCTCCCCTCCACCTCCACCCTTTTAATGTTTATTATTTAAGAGATTAAATAATCTAATTTAGATAAAAAAAACTTTAAAAAATTCATTTATTAAAAATGTTTCATTTGAAAAATTTGGATGTCAAACAGTGTCAGTTGTTTATTTTATGTATGTTAAGCAATGCATGAGATTTTTAATTTTAAATATTGTTAAAACATACATGCTAGTCAAACATAAAACACATTTATAGTTTTATACATAACTAGTTTACAACTAAGAGGGTATGCTCATGACAACATTAAGTGTTAACACTAAATATAATTGTAACATATATTTAATTACGTGCTTTGGCTTACAACAACACATTAAACAGTTCTAACCTTACTTGTTAAAAGGACAACAAATAGACATAAAAACATACCTACATTTAAACAAAATATACAATGTGTGAGCAATTTTGGATACATACTTACATAACATTGCACTTTGTTTGGTCCTTTGTATCATACATTTTTTAAACAAACACCACACTGTTAATGTTTCTTGTTAGATAGCCATTGTTGGGCCATGTTTAACCTGTGCCTCTCCAGTGTTTGTGAATGTTTTAATACTAAACATACTTTAACACATATGAGCTACTTAAATTGAGTGCATGAATGATGTAAATTATATTTTTAACACACCTATAAAGCTCTTGCTTTACCAGGCCTGACAAAGGTTATGTAATTTAGGAAATGGAGAGATGATGTAGCAGTAAATAAATAGCACTTTATATTTTTTGTAACCAATAATTTATACCTGACCAATACCATGTGAAATGTCCAAAAAAAAAACCAAAAAAAAAAACAATACTATTTTTAAATAGTATGTGTAAAATATATATGAATTGAAATTCACTACATAAACTTAGTAGGAAATACGTTATTTATTTGAAACATCAACCTTAAATATGTTTACAAATTTCACAAAAGTATTAACACAAGCTGTACCCAAGCAAAGACAACATTTAACATGTGCATCTCTGAATGAGGCCTAATGTTTAGTGATAAATCTTAATTAGTGCACATGGTTTAGATAATGTTTATAAAGCAGTGTAGACACATAGCCATTGAACATATTTATTATGTAATAAAATTGTGACACATATCATGTTTAATATAAATATTAACTAATAGGTAACCATTATGTGTCATTTTTTGTACTAAATACACACTATGTACCTTTATAAAACATAATACCTTTAATAAATTATACGTACATTATCCAAACAATTAATTCTAAAAACATATATAATAATTTAAATTGCAATCACATTATCAAATATCACTGGTTGTTTGAGAGCATATTTAGTTATTTGGCACATACATTTTGCACATTTTATAATTAAATGATTAAAAAAACATAGAGAAAATTGCAATAACATTTAATCATAAATACACTTTTAATACAATGTAAAACATATATATTAATGGATAATATGTATATGTGTGTAGATGTTTAGCTTACCACATGTGTTGAGTCTGTTACTCCTCCATTTGAAATATATGATTGTTACATGTGTAATTTATCATCACAAATACATATCTCCCTTTATGTAAACTTTATTGATCATTACAAATAGAGTAGGCATATATAAAAAGTCACACAAATAATTTTCAAAAAAAACACTTATCCATTATTGTGACATATTTTAAGTAAATGTAACATTGTTACGTAGTTTACATATTCACATGGCTATATATTTTTCATAGCAACACGCAAATAATAATGTCACAAATTCAAGCACCCATTATATGTAGGTCACTACATGTTGTAATACATAAACTATAGTCAAACAATCAAAATTGATGAAGTTATTTCAATGACATGTATGTTATTGACATGCATTTTATGTTGCTATAAAGTTTGAAAAAATGCAGCACAATTGTGTATTTAGGAAATACATCATCTTACATGTCAATGCCATAAACATGTAAGAATTCCATTCATAAATAAAAAACTACACGACTTACCTGAATGGTCTGGTCTACAAATGTGATTTATAAAGTGTGGATTTCTCGTGTGCTTCCTGTTGTGTATACATAATTAACATGGTTGTGTAAAACCTGGTTTTTAACAATAATTAACCCTACACATACTTTCAATGTGCAGCTACTAATTTAGTATATATTATGACAAATGTCCATAAATATGTTACATGTATGTGTTACATGTGTTATTTTTAAAACAATCTAAAATAACTAATGGTTTCAAATCCAATTTTCACATTAAAATTACTAATGTGGTAATAAATTTATTAACAATAAATACGATGTTACTTTAAATGTGGATAAACTTTTAGATAATTTCTGCATAATAACTTTTTCCAAAGGTCAGATCTATTTATTTTCAAACAAATAGTTAGTCAACGCTGCATTTTAGTTATTGCCTAGATTTATAGTTTGTTAAAAAGGTTATAAACGGTGCAAGTGTTGAGCTTTGCTATAACATTTTGCAAAGTGAGTGGTGGTCATTAATGAGTACGAGTAATAAAGGTGTGTGCATAAATGAGTTTAGCACACACAAGTCTAATACTGCATAACTTAACATTTAATAGATTAAACAGAGTAGAGCTAATGACTATAAATTGTTAACCTTTTATTGAAAAGATCACTAGTTCAAATACTGTCCCCTTGCAGATCCACATGGGATTAATCAGGTGTACAGTTTGATTTTAAAAAAAGGTGTCATTGCAGTTCTAAATCCAGGCCTATATGTTTCTATTAACATTTATTTGTTAGCATGCATGCAAATTATTGAACTATATTGTACAAGTGTTACTTCCAGAAAAGGTTTACATGAGCTGAACACTTGCACCTAAAACACGCAGAAAATGATACACTGATTTATGTATAATATGTATTTTAAAATTCGGTAATACTTATTAATGATTGTCAACATGTATATTTGTTGAAATTAATTGATTTTGGTATATTATTTGCATTTGTGAGCAATACATTTATAATAAACTGAAGGTATTTATAGAAGGCATATAAAAGACAAAATAAACAACAATCATGGTTTACATTTTTGAAATTACAAATTATTAGTAGTAAAAACTTACATTTTGATTTAAATATGTTATTAGGAATACACTCATGTCTACATCTTTTTGTAAAGTTTACAAAAATTGATATTGAATAAAAATTGACAATAATACTTGTATGTGATATGTTCAATATTTTACTATGCATAACACATTATTGTGTAGTGTAATGTTTAAGAATTCTTTTATTAAAAAAAAAAAAAGAATACCAATAACTATAGTATGTGTAGTTGGAAGAAGGTGAAATCTAACTAAATGTCACATTTTTAGAATCAGTTAATTTGTAGGAACATTATGGGGTACATTTATTAAGCTGTGGTAAATGAAAATTGATTATGTTGCCTATAGCAACCTATACCATTCTACCTTTCACTTTATTATTACATACTACAGAATGTCAGCTAGGACAGCTGGGAAACATCTCCACGTTTTCATTCTAGCTGCTTAGAAAATCTAAACCTATATGTCATATGTACTTAATCTATGCTTTACCAAAAAACATCATATTAATCATTTCTAATATATATATCTATGCACTTCAAATAACTACACTTGGTAATGTGTTTTAGTACTTAATTTGTATATTCTTAATCCAAAAAACACAGTGAATGTTATTCACATACATATTTACTGAGATTTATTAAGGTACATGATTCATTTATGCCAGACTAAAATCTACACTTTGAGATTACCATCATCTTGAATGTTAGGATTGGGAGTGCAGACAGTGTATTGCAGTGTGTTTATAGGTCGATGTATGTGTGTGTATTTGTCCAATAATTAATGATGTACAGGAAATTGTGTATAAAATAGAAATGTTTTATAGTGTGCGAGTGTGTATTATCAATTTTTCATTACATAATAAAAAAAAAACCACACACATTACATATAATAAACATTCAAAAATACATTGAACTTATTATACAAAATATGAATGATAATAGTAATTACAAATACATTCATTGTTATTGTGAATGATGCTAGTCTTTAATGTTTAATAAATCTATAGTGACGGTTACACACAGGGGTGTAAGAGAATACTGTAAAATGTAGAAACATTATATGATTTACACCACAACATGCATGACTTTAAAGAAGTTTACATGAAAAAAAAATTATTGACACATGATTCTTTTTAAAATATATATATGACCATCATAATAAAAAAAAATAATTACATAATATTTTATGTATATAAATGAGCAGCATCAATACACAATATAATTTTACTTATAACACACACGTATGTGATTAATAAAATACATTTAAACAGCAAGGACTATCGACATCAGCAAGCTATTTTTATCTTTTTTTTTTTTTACTTTACTGAACAACAAGCATAACAACATTAAACATTAAACAACATTCAATACATTTGTCAGTGCTATTATCAACGAACAAATCTTAAATATAAGCAACTTAGTTGCAGGTCGTCGCAGGTCATAACTCCTTTATTCAATCTCTACCCATGCAAACAACCGTGGATCGTAAAGTTAGACCACCACAGAGCAACCCTAAGTCTACGCTACCAATTGAGATCTTAAGGGAAGTAGTAGCGGTTATTTAAGATCCTAAGTGTCTGCCCGCGCCCACTTTTCCCTGTCATGATGTATCCCCCCGCCCATTTCTATGCAAAACCCGAGGATCCTAGATATACGCATCTCTTAGGATCTTAAGTGCTTGCGATCCATTCACAGGACCGCTCTTAGTGAACTTAAGATCCTAACTTCAACGTAGACTGCGTAGCACTATTACTACGCATGCGCATTGATGCAAGATTTTTACGATCGCAAATATACGCACCTAAGTGCCGATAAAATCGTATCTCTGAATCAGCCCCACAGATTTCAATGTATGTACATCATTGTTTTAGTATGTGTGTGTGTGCGCGCACGTGAGCTTGCGTTGGGGTACATTGTTTGCACTTGTATTTTTGTTTACATTACAAAAGGGGACAATACACTTGCCAGATTAAGAGTTGCACTAACACCTTTACCAAAGGTCATTGGTACTACTGACATTAAAAAATGTTTGATTTGAAATATTTAAAATCTATACACATACTTATTAGATGACACAAAGATATTCATTATGTAAGTTAGAAATCATAAAAGTTATTTTTCCCATGACTGGTCAATATTTATGAATTGTTAGGACCCTTTCTTTAAAATTAAGTTTTGCTGAGATGGACACTTTGAGCATTTTTGTTAGAACATTTGAACATGACCATTGAGTTCATGAGAACTTAAATTACACATCAATAAACACAACAGCAAATGGACAATGCAATGATTTGCATTAATTGTTAAAATTATAACATAAAAAACATCAGTCTGAACAGGCTCCTTAATCCTGTCTGTCCCTTTAACACACGTCTGAAAAATATGTGTGTATAAAAATAAAATGTGTGGTTATACATGACATTTATGATTTTGACCACAAAGTTTAAGTGTGACATAGTTTGAAATACGAGTATACAACTATAAATGCAACTATTGTTGCCTTTAACATAGTGAAGTCTGTAGCTAATCATAAGGTATACCTATACATGGCTTAGGCAACCTGTGCCTCTCCAGGTATATTAAAAGTACAAGGCCATGCATGCTTGGATTGCACAAACATAGATGATAGGTAACAATGCATGCTAGGAGTCATAGTTTCACAATACCAGAGTAGACACAGATGATGTGTGGTTTGGATGTAAAAATGTGAAGACAAGTGTTGTCACTCACAATCCTAATGAGAAACCTATGTTCAGTCATGTTGAAAATTAAATATAGTCTTAAAGAGTTCCTAACATGTATAATAAATGTTGGGCAAAAAGTAGAACACTGAAATACATTGAAGATGCATATTTCGTTATGTTCAATAAACAAATAGGAAGAAAAAATAAAAAAAATACAGATTATTAGAATAATACACTTTGACTGAAAAACATGATTTTATTGAACTGTAAAATATTTAATCATAACATAACATTCATGTGTGCCAGACAACATTATTTTATTCATAAACAAAGTACAAAAATGAACTAAGGATGAAGAATAAATGTAGAACAGTAGTATACCAAATGACAAATTTATTATTAGCAATAATACCAAACATTATTATAGAAGAACATATTATAATTATTAATATTATTAATATAATACTAATAATTATTATTATTAGTATTAATCTTACATAATTATATATTATTATTAGAACATTATTATAGAACATATTATAATTATTATTAGTAGTATTAATCTTACATTATTATATATTATATATTATTATTAGAACATTATAGAAGCAGACATGAAATATAGGTTAATAATCATTCAATGAAAAAAAAACACCTCACAACCAATATACTCTATTTAAACATCTTACAAGAATAACTAGCATACGGCCCTAAAACTATGTCCTTAAATGACAGTGAAATTCAAACCTATTTACACAAAAGAGCTGCCTTTTTACGCACGTATTTACAGGTACGGCGGCTTACGCCCTCATCGGTGGGTGGTTATTCAAATTGATGGCGTCTCACTGAATTGCGTATGGAGATATACGTACGGAAATATTCGCGGAAGTCTGAACATGGCCCACAATCTCTAACCTTCACTGTTTAATCAGCTCACCCAGCACAGCTAAATTATCTTCCAGCTGTGAGAACTTGCTCGGTGCGCGCAGTGATTGGCAGATCATTTAGTAAATACAGAGCGTCCAACTTCCGGACGCCACCACTGACAAAGCCACGGTGAAACGCGCGTCTGGTAAGAGGTGGGCGAGGTGCACCTTGCTCTCCCGCTCTTCGTTTTACTATACCGCATCTTTGAATGGTAAAACTGTCTCAGCAAATATTCCCTTGATATTTGTACTTTTCCTATAGTTCTTTTATGGGCACTATTGGATAAGATAGGGTAAGATAACCACGTATTTGAGAAGAAGTTCCGCCGTGAGGCGGTAATCACCATCACAGGGATAGCGGGACCCGGGCGATTACACCAGGGAGTCTCCTATTATCTTCCTTACTACAGGTGGTACACAAGAGAATCGGCAATTGGCAGAACAATTTTAATTTGGATTTTTAGAGATAGTTGATTCACGCTATTATTTGTCATAACATTCTGTATTGGTATTACATCACAGATAGAGAACCGTGACAGTTGTACAGTTAGATTTAACACTACAGCATTACTCTATATACCCTTGATACTTTGTTGCATTAATATTGATATCTAATGGCACACTGTTACTCTGTTGCAACTTCTCTACACTGACATTTAAGCTATACTCTGACAGACAAGTGCTCAATCTGCTATGTCCGTACATATACCGCTTCTTTTAATGGTATAACTGTCTCAGCCGATACCTCTGTGATGCTAAATATTTTCTAGATACTTGTATCTTTTCTATGGTTGTTATATTGGCACTATTAGATAGGACAGGGTAAGATAACCTCTTATCTGAGGAGAAGTTACGCCTTGAGGCGGCAATCACCATCACAGGGATAGCGGGACCCAGACTATCACACCAGAGATTCTCCTATTATCTTCTTTATTACAGGAGGTATACTAGAGCATCGGCAGTTGGCAGAATAATTATTAGGCTTTTAGATATAGTTGATGCACCCCATTGTTTATCATAACATTTTGTATTGGTATTACATTGCAGACAGAGAACAGTGACAGCTGTACAGTCAGATTTTACATTAAAGTATTATTGAATACATCCATGACACTATGTTGCATTAATATTGATACCTGATGGTACACTGTGACTGTGTTGCAACTTCTCTATATTAACAGCAAAACAATACCCAGACAGACAAGTGTATAATTTACTATGTCCGCACATCTACCATTCATATGATTGTATTTTATATTTCATATTAATTCTTGAATACCGGTTTATGCAAAAACACATATTTCGCCATGTTTTTAATATTCCATTATTTAATTTATAAGTATTAAAAGTTAAGTTTTAACTCATTGGTCTAAACAACAGGAATCGATTGCAGTATTTCACTGTAAATTATATTGTTTTGTCTGCTATATAACCTATGAGTGTCCTCTAGTGGAACTGGATCAATTTCAATATGTTTTCATTGTATTATTAATTAGTGTTTTCACAAAATTTGAATGCTTATTATGGTATACTATCTGAGCACCGTAAAGTTGATTATCAAAATTGTGCACACATAAAGGTTGTGCTTAGGGTGTGCACTAAAATCAATCCATTCCTTTTGTTTTGTGTACATTTGTAATCTAGGATTGATGGTAGCACCGCACCTCCACAAATAGATAGTAGGAGGTCATACTTTTAAAGCAATATTATCATAATATACCTGTTTAATATACCTTTATTGTTATATATGGGGCGGTGAGCCCATAGTGCAAAGCTGGTGCTCTATAAACGCTTTATCGACAACCTGTTTGTGGTGTGGGGAGGACACAGGGATTCAGCAATAGACTTTGTTTCCTCTTTAAATCACAACACATTTAATTTAACTTTCACATACACTTTGAGCATGACCTTGTGAATTTCTTAGATATAACCCTCTCAATTTGTAATAACAAAATTATCTTTATAGATAAAATTATAAAGTAAAAAAAAACTAAATTATACCCCGTTCACACTGAGCCAAAAACCCGGGACTTTGCCGGGGCAAGACCGAAAATCCCGGGTCTAGGCTCAGTGTGAACGGTCACACCCGCGTCGACCCGGGTAGAGAGACCCGGGAATCAGACACGGGATTTAACGAGGGGTAATTCCCGTGTCTGACCCGTGTCGCCCTCAGTGTGAACGGTGCGACCCGTGTTTTTTGTAACACGGGTCGCACAGAAAGAAGCTGATTGGGTCAAAAAAGACCCAATCAGCTTCGTTTCTTTAAAAAAAACACTTAATTAAAAAAAAAAGTTTTAAATAAATAAAAACAATAAATTAATAATCTCTTATCCCTTATTCCCGGATTTTTGGGAGCGATTCATAATCGCCGTTTATGTTGATCAATTTTTACATGGTAAAATCGCCATGCTTTTCATTTAAAAAGCAGGGTGATTGTCCAGGTAAAAATTGTCAGCCATCATTCAATCCCTTATCATGGCAACGCATGTAGTACTCAAAGGCAAAGCATGGCCATGTGTTTGTGTCCATGCAGTGCTCAAAGTGGGCTGGTATACGGTGGTATGGCATACCGCCACTTCTATGAGCAGCTGTATATTTACTCAGAGAGGGCTCATAGAAGTGATGGTATTCCATACTGCCGTATGGCATACCTGCTCACTTCTCGCTGCCGCTTGGGGGCTTTCCTTCTTACAGAGCTGGCTGTGCAGTGAACAGCTGCAGCTCTGAGCACAGGACGCAAGCGTGACCTAAGGTCACGTGAGCATCAGACTGCAGAGTGCGCGCCGCGGAGGAGAGAGCCTGGAAGACACAGCAAAGGTAAGTTTATTACTTTTTATCTTTTAGTAGATGGGGAATGGGGATTTGGTATGGGGTAGTGGGAAGCTGAACATGGGCCAATAAGAATGGACACATAGAAGGGCAATAATTCTATATGGAGACAGAAGGAGGGGGCAATAAGGCTGGGTGGACACAAATTAAAGTGGGGATTAATAAGGCTGACTGGACACAGGAGGGGCAATAAGGCTGGGCAAACTGAAGGAGAGGACAATAAGGCTGGCTTCACACAAAGAAGGGGCAATAAAGCTGGCTGGACACTCATAAAGAGGGGGCTATAAGACTGGCTTGGCAAAAAGAGGGGGCAATAAGACTGGGTAAACTGAAGGAAGGGGCCATAAGGCTGACTGCACACAAATAAAAAGTTTGTGGGGGAGGTAATAAGGCTGTTTGGACACAGAAGTGGCAATAAGGCTGGGCAAACTGAAGGAGGGGACAATAAGATTGCACACAAATAAAGTTGAGACAATAAGGCTGGCTGGTCACTCATAAAGAGGGGCTATAACACTGGCGGACCATAGAGAGGGCAATAAGACTGTTTGGACAAACAAGGAGGGGACAATAACACTGACTGGACACAAATAAAGAGGGGTCAATACAGCTGGGTGGACACACATAAAGAAGGGGCTATAAGAATGGTTGGACTCAATGAGGGGGCAATAAGACTGTTAAGACAAACAAAAGGAGGGGCAACAATGCTGGTTGGACAAATAGAAGGAGGGAACAATAAGGCTGACTGGACACAGAAGGAGGGGCAATAAGTCTGGGTGGACATTCATAAAGAGGGGGCTATAAGACTGGCTGGACAAAGAGGGGGGAATAAGACTGGCTGGACAAAGAGGGGGGAATAAGACTGGCTGGCCACAAAGAAGGAAGGTGCAATAAGGCTGGTTGGACACACAATAGGAGGGGCAATAAGGTTGGTTGGACTCGTCTGCCCCTAGAAATGGCCCTAGAAATTTTCCCTAACGGTAACCAGATCATTTAATTAAACATGAAGCAATCAGTGTAGAAATCATGACCCACATGACATATACACAATGTGATTTTCTCAGTGTTAACCTGTTTACATTGCCAAACAACTGGTGCTGAAATTGCCATACCCACACTTCTAAATTTCCACTTCGAGCACTGATCTAGAATATATCTGAAAAATTTATTAGAAAAAAGCTTGTCAGAGATCTAAAAGATTTAAAAGTCTAGGATTGTATATAAGAATAATAAAAATAGTCCTAGTAGGGGTAGGAGAAAAAGAAATAAACAGAGGAACAACTGAATAAAAGGTGCTTCAAATGTGAGAGAAAAATATGTCTTACCTGTAAAGGAATTTTTAATAATATAAAAATCATGAAATCTTTTACTAATACTGGGGTAGATCCAGAACAACGTCCGCGAGTGAATTTACGCTAGCCGCAAGTGTAAATTCACACATTAGTACTCACGGTGCATGCGCACGTCCGTTGTTACGCCACGTAAGTTATAGCGTAAGGGGCAGACACGTATCAGTAGCGTATCAACTTACGAAGGGGCGTGCCAGCCATACACCACCCGTTTTTAAGGCGGGGTTAAGCATTTAAATCATACAGTATGGGTGTGCTCAGCAGCGTAGCTACATGTGTGAAGTCCGTCCGCTAGTGGTCACGCAGCGTAAAGTTAAGGTAGGGTATGGAAAGTGTAAGGCGCCTAAAATACGTACATGAGAGGGGTGTGCTGAGGGGAGTGCATCGAAGGTACGCTAGCGTAAGAACGCAGCGTAGTAAAAGCGTAGCTCTGGATCTGGCCAAATGTGGTTTTTCCCATAAAAAGCCACATTACTTTTGAATCTTCATATGTAATTTATATTTTAGAGTGGTCATGCCCACTTCAATATGTGGGCCGAACAACTAGAAAATTAAAGGATAGGTACCGTGTACCCAAACATTTTCTTAACTGCCTGTGATTTGGGCTGAAACCCTTTATTTAGCCAAGGCTCAATTGAATGATGCAAATTGCTATAAGAAGGTAATGCTTGATACATCTAATAATGTTCTTATTGCTTATCAAAGGCTAATTAAAAGAGCTCAACAAGAAGATCTCCTAACGAATTCAGACTTCAACATTTTATGGATTGAAAATCCGAAGGTGGTCACAATTTATTTTCTACCAAAGATACATAAATGTAAGACCATGCCACCAGAACGCCCCATAGTATCGGGTAATGGATGCCTTACTGAGCAACCTAGCCGGTACCTGGATCACCATCTGAGAAGGTACGTGTACCATCTGCCTTCTTTTGTAAGGGATACTTTACATATCCTAACTAAAATTGAGGGAATGAGGATCACTAACAACATGTGGCTAGTAAGTTTAGATGTAGAGTCCCTTTATACCTCAATCAACCATAGTTTAGGTATTGGGGCAGTGAAATACTTTTTAGAAAAGGACCATCAAGGTGAATTTGGGGAATTTTTGCTGGAGCTTTTTGAGTTCGTGTTCACCCACAATTTTTTGCTTTTCAACCGTTCCTACTACATCCAGCTGTGTGGGACGGCGATGGGCGCTGCTTGTGCGCCCACGTTCGCCGACCTATTTTTAGGTTGGTGGGAATCCGAGATTGTCTATAAAATGGAAGCTTTTGTGTCATCAGTGCGGGTCTGGGCACATTATATTGATGACGTGCTGTTGGTATGGGAGGGAGATCAACAAAGTCTCATACAATTTATTGATGCGTTGAATATGAATAATTTCAACATCAAATTAACTTCTGAGTTCAGCCAGACCTGCATTAACTTCCTAGATCTGACAATCATGGTTTCTGATCAGGGAATTTTGCAAGGTGAAATTTTTAGGAAAACCACGGCCACCAACTCCACACTTCATTACACCTGTGCCCACCTTCCCAATGTCAAGGATAATATCCCCAGAGGGGAGTTCCTGTGTTTACGCAGGAACTGTTCCTCTGAGATGAACTATAAGGAGAGGGCTAAAGAACTGTCTTTGCGGCTTAGTCAGAGAGGCTACAGCAATAGACTTATTAAAAAAAGCCAAATATTATGCGTCCAATCAGGATAGACACACTTTGATTCATCAAATTCGGACACGTCCTGTGAATGATAAAGTAAGATTTATATCAACTTATTGTAATCGGTGGAGGAGCATTCAGGAGCTTTTAAATAGACACTTAAGTGTCCTACATACTGATGATGACCTCAGGGAGGTTCTGGGTCATAAAGTAGATGTCACTTGGCGAAGAAGCCATAATTTAAAAGATCAACTTGTACAGAGCCACTTTGAGCCTAAACAATTACATAAGATCAGTACTATAGGATCGATTGCCTGTGGACATTGTAATCAATGTCGCTATATGAAAAAATATTTGAAGTTTATTGACAGGTTTAATAAAGAACATGATATTAAACAGTTTATTAACTGCTCATCACGTGGCGTCATATATTGTATTGTTTGTTCATGCCAGAAAATGTACATAGGCATGCCCAAGCGTAATCTCCGTACTAGCATCTACGAGTACACACGTAATATAACCAATGCGCATAATGATAAGCAGAGGCTCAAAACCTTAACAAGTGTGGCCAGGCGTTTCCATCAATGCCATAATAGTTCACTGGATGATTTTCAATGCTTTGGCCTCTTAAAGGTCACTCCGCACATCAGGGGGGGGGGGGCGATTTTATTAAGATCTTACAACAACAAGAAGCAAGATTAATCTTCTTAAATACAATAACGCCGCATGGTCTTAATGAAAAAAATAAACAAATTTGGTTCATTTCTATAAGACTACATATTAGCCCAATGTGTGGGTTACCTTTTTAGTATGCTGTTATCCATATACATTATTAGATTGAATTATCTGGTTAGATATGAGCTTCTGCTATATTGAACCTTTCTAAACAACTACATATATGTGTATCTATTATCAGTACAATCAATGCTCATGAGTGTGAATCATATTATTAAGATTGATATAAACATATATATCCATGTATTTTAAATGACATTATGTGTCTTACATGGGTTCCCTGAGAGTTAAACCACTTTGATGAATGTGCACTTCGACTAAAACAGATATAAAAAATGTTGTCCTTCATACGTAAAATAAGTTTTTGTGCTTATAATAATCTACATGGTTTGATTTTGATATTTGGGATTATCCCACTTTGTTTATATCTGCTGTGTCGCTTTAAGCTTACTTACCTGTCTCTCGTTTGCAGTTTCTACTGATTGGCTGGGAGCTGTATAAACATGCATGACTATGACCTGCCTATCACACCTTACCTTGAGAAAGAGTGCAGCGAAACGCGCGTCGGGTGGTCTGTGATGCCTCCGATGTCCTCTCCTCTCCACGTGTAACCTGCCCCACTTGATTGACTGCATGAGCTCTGTTTCTATTTACATCGCGGCCACGAGTGTTAGCAGCGGCTCTTGAGCAAAGTGCCACCGTGAGGTGGTTTTCTTTTTCCTTTCCATTTTTACTTTTATTTCCAGACAGGGTAAGAGTGTGGCTACTGATATTTGTCAATTATTATGTGCATATTTATCCTTGCTTAACATGGAAATCTAAGTGGATTGTCATTGCTGCTAACACCTGGAATCTGACCATTGTTTATAATTATCTTTGCCAGAACCTATTAGATGCAGTTTGGTAGTTCATTTGCAGGGTGGTATTGTGCAGTGGAATACATGGAATATGGAATAATTTAAACTTGGAAGGAGAGTTATTTTGAATGTGCATTTATTAGAAGTTACTATTTGTACAGTGTTGAAACTATCTATTTTTAACTAAATTTCGCCGACATGTGATAATAAAATATTTTTGCAAATTGGAGAATTTTTTGATATTGTGTACTTGCTTTTGTACGGTTCTTTCTTCTTTTATTCTATGTTTCACACTTTACCGTGCAGGTTGCACTATCTTGCTCATTATAGGTGTACTGATACTCTAGTTCCATTATAGGTGTACTGATTCTCTAGTTCTGGTGCCTTCAGCCCCCCCCCCCTTTTTTGTATAAATATTTTCTTAACTGCCATCAGGGGGAATCCTGAGTGTCTGAAAATCTGCGGCATTGAAATTTTTTAACCCACTGTAAGAGGTGGTGACAGGTATGGGAAATTATGCCGCAGAGAAGCTCATTTGATTTTCTCCCTGCAAACCTTAACAACAGAAGGTTTGAACGACAATACAGAATTTAATTACACTGGGTATTAAAATATAATATAATAAATGATGTGATATTACCCCTTGGGATTTTTCATATAAATAAAGATAATTTAATTTAATCCAGTGAGGAAATATATATCAAAGATAATATAGAAGCATTGATTAAAATTAAATTAAATTAAACAAAGGTTCATGGTACCCAAAGTATACTTATTTAATCTGAGTATACATCTATCTAGATATGTTTAATTTTGATATGTATATATTGATTTTTAATAAGATCTATCTATTGTTTATATTGCTCTAGATCTACTTTTGTCTATGTATTTGAAATTTATTTACTGTTTCTATATATTTACCTATATTCCAAGAATTTTTAAAGTTAGAATTTTGCAGTGATTATTGTGAGACAAGCAAGAAATTTAGGGCCGTATTCAGAGATCCGTGTATATTTGCGTACGTACTAATACGCAACGTATATCTCTGCACGGACGTATACAGCATACATATCTCATTTAATTAACACACCCACTAGAGTATGTATTCTTCCGTCCGTAGTATCCCGTGCGTAAAAATGTGAACGTATGTATCCGTGTAGGTTTTCCGTGCGTATAGTAACGGCCGTTCGGAATTTCAGCATGGAGTTTTAGGTCCGTACGTTAGTTTTCATTGTAACATCTATACATTTTGTAAAATGTTTTTCTGTATTTTTATTTATCATAGCTTTGAATTGTTTTTTGCACTAATAGATTTTAACCTATCTTTCATGTCTGCTTGTAATTATGTTAGGTATTATTGCTAATAATAATTATGTACTTTGGTGTGCTAGTGTTTTTATTTAACCTTGATCCTTATATACTTTATGTACTTTGTTTATTAAAAACATAATTTTTTATGACACATATGAATGTTATGTTCCCATTATTTATAAAAAATTTACAATACAGAATATTTTGCACTAAAAGTTTAGTGATAAGAAAATGTTATTAAAAATGTAATAGTGTTTTGTTTTATTTTTTTCCTTTTCGTTTATTGAACTCTATGAAATATGCGTCTGAAATGTATTTAAATGTTATACTTTTTGGCCAACATTTATTAGACATGTTAGGAACTCTTAGAGACTATATCATTTTCAACAAATGACTACACTTGTATTCACATTTTTACAGCCAACCAGAGGTCATATGTCTGGATAACCTTGTGTATATACTGGAATTGTGAAACTATGACTCCCAGCATGCATTATCAGCTATCATCTATGTCTCTGCACTCCAAGCATGCACAGCCTTGTACTTTCAGTGCTCCTGGAGAGGCACAGGTTGCCTAAGCCATGCATAGGTATACTTCATGGTTATCACCAGACTTGACTATCATAAAGGCAACAATAGTTGCATTTATAGTTGTAGCAAACTCTTCCAAAATATGTCACACGTTTACTTTTTGGCCCAAAACTGAAATTGAATGGACAAACACAAATTTCATTTTGACACATATATTTCCGACGTGTGTGTTAAAGGGACAGACAGGATCAAGGAGCCCGTTCAGACTGAGGTTTTTAAGTCATTATGCTAACAATTACTGCAAATCATTGCATTGCCCATTTGCTGTTATGTTTATTTATGTTTCAGTTACCATGAACTCTATGATGCTGACTCACAGTATGTTACAACTTAAAAAAAAAAAAAGGGTCAAAGTGTCCATCACAGTTCAACTAAATTGTAAAGGAAGGGTCCTAATAACTATTAAATATTGATCAGCCATGGTAAAAATATAATTTCTTACTTATAACTTAAATAATGGATAGCTTTATGGGTCATCTTTTATTTATCTCTCTATATTAAGAATGTGTAAAATCAATCATATTTGTTAATTTCAGTAGGAACAATTATCTTTGGTAAAGGTGTAAGTGCAAGTCTTGCAAGTGTATTGTCCCCTTTTTTAATGTAAATAAAAATAGAAGTGCAAACAATGTACACCTTCGTAGCAACGGGATCTAATGAACATTGTAAAACCAGATTTTGAATGGAGAAGTTTATTTTGGTAATTATACTGTAATGTGTATTTTAACAATAAAGCAGTGCATTATTTTATTTCCATGTGGCCAAACTTCTTTGTGGATGTTGTGACTATATAGCCACCAATCAATTTCAAGGCTTCTCTGTTTTGGTCCTGACTCTAAAACTGTCAGAGTCCCAACTTTGGGTCATATATCATGAATTTTTATTTTTAAAGATAGAAAGTTGTGATTTGTGACTGAGGAGTAATTGCAAGAGTGCTGGGGTGTTTTATTGTATATTTTATATATATATATATATATATATATATATTTTTTATTTTATTTTTTTTTTCTTTCACATCAGTTACCCTACCCTTACTCTGAGAAATTTGATCACACACATCTCTCAGATGAATGCCCAATCCTGCACCCCCACACTATACAACTATGGTGAAGATACATTGAAATCTATGATAGTAGTCAACAAAATGTATGTGGTCATGGTTGGGAAAAACAGACAATGCTATTGGCTGACATTCATTGCCATAGTTGATGCAAATATGCAACATTGATAACATAATCAGACACATCATTGTATAGTGTGTGTGCACCTTTACACCTGTTTTGATTACCAACATCAACAATTCACCCACAATTGTTATTGTTTGGAAAATGTATACATCCTAAAGTTGGGTATTCATAGTTTTGGAGTAAGGGTTGATCTGGTTCAAGTGTCCTGCTCTGCTATAACATTTTGCAGTGTAAGGTTGTTGTTTTAGGATATTTCAAATTGGCTGCATTCACACTTTGTCAGTATGGGTTACTAATGTGCAACTTAAGAGCTCTGTTATATTTCTCATTTTGCAGTGTAAGGTCTGTGCAGAGTCAATTAAGTCAGCGTTTTTATTCAAAACTAATACTGACATGATCACACCATTTTCTCATTTAAATGTGCCTGGCGTATATATGTGTACACTTAACTAGATGTGATGTAAGCTTCACAGTCGTCACAAACTTTACTCTACCAATTACAGATAATCATTGTGAATGACGTTTAGACTGTTCTTACAGAGTCACGTGTATGGAACCTGATAAATCTGGCTTAAGGAGCTGATTCAGAGTTGTACTTCCACCTTTTTTTAGGTGTAAGTGTAGACATTAGCAATAAATTAGGAGGTGAAATTTCTTAGCTCAACTCTACTTAATAGCATAAACCTAAAGCTATGTAGTATTTAATTGTATGTGTAAAAGTAATGTATTGTCCCCTGCATGTAATAAAAAATTTACATCTAACCTAACTTTTAAAAAGTGGTTAGCTGAGCTGTACACTTGCACCTAAAAAAAAGGTGTAACTGCAACTCTGAATCAGCACTTAAATTATTACAAAGCCTTTTGCTTGGACAAAGGGCAGCTTTATATTGCTGGAAAGAGACCTTAAATAGTGTTCAAAAACACATCTTTTTAAGTTTGACAATGTATGAGAAATGAATTTATGTGTGAATTACATTCTATTTCTAAATTTAGGTCTACATGTCACAACAGATAATCTTTGATTCCTTATTAGAATAATAACAATAGAAAATTCTAGATTTAAAAAAAAAACATACAATATGGAAAATATTTATCATATCTACACTTTTAATGTTCGAGTCTCACAATGTGGCATGTATTAGGAATAAGATTTTATAGAAATGAGTACTCAAGCACACTATGCACTCTGCTTAAGATAGCCGCAATCCAACACCAGGAGGTGTCTCAAGGTACCTCCAGAGAGTGAACAAGGAAAATGTAAAAAGATGTAGGACAGGCGGCGCTGAGTGTTTACAATGGGATGGGGAATGTCAATAAATCAGATAGAACAATTCATATCCGTGTGCCAATAATTAAATAAATATGGTAACAATTAATATCCAACTTGCAAATAAAATAGTTAATGTAAAGAATGTCCACTTATAAGGAACTCAAGTAAAAAATAGTCCATAGGAAAAAAATAATCCAATAAAAGAAAGCCACCTTAAAATAAATTCTTTTTTCCTTCCACTAGTGGTCCTTTTCCAACAACACAAATTGTCCTAATGTAAGCCTTAAACCACTAAGTGTATTAAAAACCAGCCTCCAACTCAAAGAGCAGCAACAGTCCTTTAAAGGAGCTTCGTAGTATCCCCCTGGTGATCTGGGAGGTTAGGTATCCATATAGACTCACATGTAAGGTAAGAGCATAAAAAACAACTTTAATTAATACAAATTCCAAAAATAAATCGATAAAAGCATACAGAACAGTGCATCCTACCAGAATCGCGATGATGGAAGCAGGAGAGGACACCGCCGCTGCAGATGTAACTACCCGGGTATACAGCGTGTAGATGCCGGTTCTCCTAGTAGCGTCCTGGAAGTGACGTCACCTTCTGTAGCCGGTCCACGGGCAAGACGCGTTTCAGGCTGCACTCAGCCCTTTCTCAATAGCCTGAACCGGTGTGTTGAGCTCCTCCTCTTTAAATATTTCTTATTTCATGCTCATTGGTTGGAGGTTTTTAGGCTTGTTATATCGGACAATGAAAAACACCAATTTATGCTGACATTCCCGTTTTAGAATAGATGTACATAAAAGTAAATGGTATAAGTTACAATAATATTAAAAATCACTTAATAGGGTATATTTCACCTTTGCTGTTATAATTGTCTTGATTAAAACACAATAAATTAATAAAGTGCAATTGATACAAGGAAATAAATAACACATCAAAATTTATACAAAGAAATGAATGTGATATATTGTTGCAATGTAATTAAATGTGTCCATGTGAAGTGAATGTGTCCTATTTTAATCATTTAATCAAACTTCATTTGGCTATTTAAATGCCTCTCTCTACCCATATCTGCCAAGTTCATTATGCATGGAACGCCCATTTTTGCATATGTTACTATGAACCTATATTTTAAGTTCGTAGTGTATAAGCACAGAATTTGAAACTTAATTCCAACGCAAATAGTGTATAAAAGATACTACGTTCTTAAATATACGCACCTAAAATCATAAGAATTCTTAAGTATGAATCAGTTTCTTAAGGATTATTCATGCATGTTCAAAATGTATGATTTAAGGACACACCTAATTTAAACTAAGGCCTTATCAGAGCTGCACACTTGCACCTGTTTTCCCTTACTCCCAAACTAAGATTAAAGGTCAGTTTCTTCACCATGGTATTGCTTTGTTACACACTTCAAATAAGCCAAATGTGTTATGTTGAAATGAGTATTTTGTATTAACTTATTCTGCGGTTTTAGGAGGCTGCTGACCCTGTAGTTTCTGGCGGGGAGGCGCGCGCATCTGTGGCTCAGGTAGGAGGCGGGCACGCTCGAGCTAGAGCGCGTTCTGCCTCTTCAGCTGCGGTGGCGCGCGGCTCTGCGGCTGCTTCCGGCACGGCTGACGTCAGTCGGCCTGCGTCGGAAGTGAGGTCATCCAATATGGCCGCTGCCATGCGAGAAAGGGGTCGCCAGCGCTCCGGGAAGCGGTGCGGCGCTGGAATTTCAGGTAGGAGGTAAGCGGAGACTACGCGGTGCAGCGTGCTTGGGATTTTAGAGGGGGAGTAGTGGAGGAAGAGATGGCAGGGCAAGGGGAGTGTGGAGAAGCAGAGGACAGGTGGTTAATGTAGGTAGAGGGAGAGGAAGGAGAGATGTACAGCTCGGTAGTCAGAAGCAGTGGGGATGGCAGGATAGTACAGTTGATTTTGACAGTGTCCCTGATAGTTTTGACGAGGAAGGGAGTTTTGAAATGTTTGAGGATGAGAGTAATCTAGAAGTGCAGGAAAGGAACTCTTTGCAGGAGGAGGGGAGTGTGGCATTGTCTGGCAGTGCTGAAGTTGTTCCAGGTACTCCTGTGCCTGGCAGACCTATTGTGCCGCCCGGTGTTAGCAGTAATGTGCAGAGCGTGCCAGGTTCCGGCAGCTCAGGGCCTTCCTTTTGTTATGTCACAACCTTCTGGTGGTGTGCAAGTGCCCCCTCCTTCTCAGTTTTCTGGGGCCTCCAGTCTTGGCCGTTCCCACCTCCTATTTTTCAGGCGCCTTCATGGCCATATTTTTCTAATGTCTCCTTATCTCCCTCACCTTATCAAGTACCCCAATTTCCCGTTTAGCGGGGCGCCGGGTTTCGGTCAGGAAGGGGGAATGGGAGTGTTGCCATGGCCGTATGTCACACCAGCGGGATTCCATTCGGGACAGCAGGTTCAGGGACAGGCGACGGGAGCGGGTGTAGCTTCAGGTAGAAAGAGGAGTAGGGAGGTTTCGGAATTGCCTGTTGCTGTGCCTAATGTTCTTCTCGTTCCAGAATCAGGTGGCACCGAAGCGAGTCTGGCGGCATCCGGTACTGGTGTGCAGGAGGACTCGGTTGCGTTTCAAATACGCCCAGTCAAGGTAATGAAAAAAGACGTTAGAAGGTAGGGTTAGTGCGGTTAGGGGGAAAGGGGAGGTTAGTTCTAAGGGTAAAGTTGTTAAAAAAAACGTGCTGGTCCTCCTCCTTTGTTACGAGATAACGCAACTGTTACATGGGATGTTAGATGTTCTACTAGGGAACGTAAAAAGCGAGGACAATATCTGGACATGTTCCTTGTCACTTAGACGGGGAAAGAGGCTTTGGCGGCGGCAAAGGCGAAAGGGGGTATGGGGGAGGAGTCCTATAAAACCTTCTCCAATTGGTTAGGTGGGAGACTAGACCGTCCGAATATATGGGCATTATGCACTATTTGCATCTTGTCCATGACTTATACGCTAATTCTAGGGCCGGAATGTGGAGAAATTATGATGAACGGTTTAGGAAGAGCCAAGATGGGGCCAGTAGTATTAGCTTTTCGGACGAGGATCTAGGCATATGGCTCAGGATTACGAATGCCAGGCAGGCCCCTGAGTCATTTCGGAAGTAAGCGCAGCAGTCAAAATTTTCCAATTCATCTGGAAGGGGTAGATGCTTTAGTTACAACAATGCCAGGTGTACTAAGGGCAATACCTGCAGATATAAGCATGCTTGTCTCAAATGCTTTGGCCCTCACCCAGCACGGGAGTGCAAATCTTCCGCCTATGCCGCCCCCAAACCCTCGACGTCCACAAAGTAATTTGGTAAAA
The DNA here is from genome assembly GCA_011038615.1 of Limnodynastes dumerilii. NCBI lineage: Eukaryota > Metazoa > Chordata > Amphibia > Anura > Limnodynastidae > Limnodynastes > Limnodynastes dumerilii. Next base: position 139,736 of record WWET01003333.1, on the reverse strand, counting down.
GGTTCCTCCCCTATTCAGTTGCAATAATGTTGAAATGGTTAGAAATTTATCTTGATAGGGGTGTTGCTAAGTTACTGTTAGAAGGTTTTGCTTCAGGTTTTAAATTGCCAATTATTAGGTCTGTTCATGTTGGGGGTAGAAGGAATCTGAAGTCCGTTCGGGAGTTGCCTCAGGTTGTGTTAGACAAAGTTTTGAAAGAGGTATCTCTCGACCAGATGTCTGGCCCTTTTGAGGTACCACCTATTCCAGGGCTGGTGATTTCGCCAGTTGGCGTTGTGCCGAAAAAGACGGCAGGCAAATTTAGATTAATTCAGCATATGTCGTATCCCGTGGGGTCTTTGGTGAATGATGCAATTGATGCAGACCAGTGTTCAGTTAAATATCAACTTTTCGAGCAGGCGCTTGAATTGGTGCGAGCTTGTGGGCGGGGAGCGCTGTTGGCTAAATTGGATATAGAGTCGGCTTTCTGGCTCTTGCTATAGAATCGGCATTCCGGCTCTTGCCAATTCACCAGGATTCTTTAGTGTTTATGGGTCTTTGGCTGCCTGAGGGCTATTTTGTAGACCGTTGCCTGCCCATGGGTTGTTCCATCTCTTGCGCTTTGTTCGAGAAGTTTAGTTCATTTTTGCAATGGTGTATCCAAGTAGGTGCGCGATATGAATTTATCGCGCACTATTTGGATGATTTTCTATTTGTCGGCCCCTCAAATTCTGACAACTGCGATAAGGTGCTTTTCTCTGCGAAAGCACTTTTTTGGAGATTCGGAGTACCTGTGGCGGACGACAAGATGGAGGACCCTACTACTTGTCTTTCTTATTTGGGTATTGAAATAGACACTGTGGCGGGGTCCTGCCGGTTGCCGGCTGACAAGGTATTTAAATTGAAAGCTGCCCTTGGAAAGGTTCGTGATTTAAAAAGGGCCAAGTTAAAACAAATTCAATCTTTGTTGGGTTTATTGAATTTTGCCTGTCGGGTTATTCCGATGGGCAAAATTTTCTGTAGAAGGTTGGAAAGGGCCACTGCTGGGGTCATGCGTTCGCATCATTTTGTTCAGTTGACGGGGGCTCTACGGGATGACATTGACGTTTGGTTGCAATTTTTGGAAACATTTAATGGTGTGAGAATTTGGAATTCTGCAGCGGAGTCAAATGCCGAATTGGAGCTTTTCACTGACGCTGCAGGTTCCACCGGCTTTGGGGCTTATTTTCAGGGAGCTTGATGTGCAACTCCTTGACCTCAAACCTGGATTGATGCTGGGATTACAACCAACCTGTTGGTGCTTGAGCTGTTCCCTATTGTCGTGGCAGTTGATCTTTGGGTTCATGCCCTATAAAATAAAAGGATACATTATGGTGCGACAATTTGGGAGTGGTTCAAGCTATCAACGGACAACGGGCATCTTCTCCTCCTGCTATTAGGTTGTTAAGAGTTTTGATTCTTAAGTGTCTTCAATTTAATATAGTTTTTAAGGCTAAACACATTTCAGGGGTTTCCAACTGCGTTGCTGATGCGTTGTCGCGCTTTCAGTGGTCGAGATTTTGGGAGTTGGCACCGGAGGCTGAGCCGGCGGGCCTTTCATGCCCTTGTTTAATATAGTTTTTAAGGCTAAACACATTTCAGGGGTTTCCAACTGCGTTGCTGATGCGTTGTCGCGCTTTCAGTGGTCGAGATTTTGGGAGTTGGCACCGGAGGCTGAGCCGGATGGCCTTTCATGCCCTTGTAATCTTTGGCAGATTGTGCATCCGGACTAGAAGAGTTGGCGCTTGACTCCT
>WWET01003333.1:101293-112070 GCA_011038615.1 Limnodynastes dumerilii | reverse complement strand
GCAGCTGAAGAAAGAACACTGGCCACCGGAGAGGAAGACTTCAATCAAGTAAAGAAAATTCATCTCAGCTATAAGAAATAAAGAAAAAAGAAGACTTCAAACCGTGAGTGTAAAAAGATTTTTATTTAATACACACGATACAATACACACATTACACATAGCTTAGGAGAGATGACCGCAGCAGGTAAGTGCACACAGTAGGGGACAGTGTTAGATAGGGTTTATAACTTGTCTACATGCATACTGTATTTTAAGATTACATGTATGTTTATGGTGAACGATATTTTTATTTTATTTTTTACAATACACACGGACACACACATGGCTGACATCGTCAGCCATGCTGCCACTGATATTATTACAAGGCTCATCATTTGTGAGCCTTGTAGTTATATCAGGACAGCATGGCTAACGATTTCAGCCATGCTGCACTTATTTTCTGACACACAAAAACACATGTCAACTCTGTTAACATGTGTTTTTGATGCTCCGGGACGGCACCTCAGCCAGATCTCGCAGTTCTCTGGCTGCGATTTTGATTTTGGTTGATTTAAAATCACACTAAAGGAGATTTCTTCAAATCTCCTTTAGTGAATGGGGTGATTTTTTTTTCCTATTTTTTCAATGGCAAACATCTGGACGATTTCTAAATCGCGATGTCCTGCGATTTGAGCCTTTCTGAATACCGCAATGTGACTTCAGAGGCTCAAATCACGCGATTTGTGGCAATTTGCCTCAAATCGTTTTTAGTAAATGAGGCCCCCTGAGTGCCAAGCACCAAGTATGTTTATATTGTGGACCACAGGATCCAAGCTGGGACACACCAACATTACAGTTGAGGAGTGCCACACATTTGAATGCCAAATAAAAAATATTTTATATTATGACAAATGATAATCCAAATCAGTACATACATGGATGGGTATATGGATGCATAAATATACACACATATTTACCAAAAATATGTCGTCATATATTTCGGAAAATGGATCATGAATGAGAAGTGAATATATTACCATCATTAATAATAACATTTATATTAAAATAAATTAATAAAATGTAATAACACAATGACATATTAAGGCGAATCAGATATATAAGGAGAACAAAAAAGAACTAAAAAGTCAAATTTTTTTTGTCAGTCCTTCGTCCTACACACACACACACACACACACACACACACACACACACACACACACACACACACACTGAAGGAAAGATTTCGAGAACATAAGAGAAATATTGGGAGATGCTATTTAAAACAGTGTCTCTAGACACTTCTTAAAATGCATAATAAACAACCTGTTTTCCATTAGGGTGGACATGGTCCACTGTTAGAGAAAGGGACCAAGTAAGAAGAGTCTACAGTTTCCATCAAAATGACAGGCACAACACCCCTGTGACACCTCCTATTTCATGTGCCTTTTTGACTTCCCTTTATTTCACACACACACACCCCCCCTTATTGATATCCTTTTATGCCATTTGCTATGTTTTAATGTTATACTAATAACTATGTTTTATTTTTATTTTTTTAAGCAGATTGACGATATATTTACAAAAGATATTTACATGCAATAATCTCTAACCGGATGTTAGTGGTTGCGGATGGATATAATCAGTCCTTGTGGGGAAAAACAAGACAGAGCATTAGCCACTTAATCAGTTATTGTGGGAAAAAGCTGAATAAAGAATTAAACATGAACAAAATTGTCTGTCTTAAGACACATGCAGATGGTCACAGTAAAAAAAAAAAAAAAACCTGAATAAAAATATGCAGGTTCCTCAAATTCAGGAAAGAGTTAGACATATGCAGAGCAGACAGTGGATCGCGTAGAATGTTGTTGTATAAATAGCTTTTGTTTGGGATGATAGAAGTATGTAATAGATGGGAGTCAGATGTAGGTCATGCGATTTAAGTTGCTTGAGGTCACAGTAAAAGTTGAACTCCCAGAATGTTGGTGATTCTACCTCAGATATTTACTTGTAATAGTAATCAGTTATCATGGATAAAGTTGAAAAAAAATCAAGATTCACCATCCAGACACGTTTGTTAAGATGTTCACATTGAATGTTTTTGTATGAATTGAATTGTTATGAATAACTGTGATAGATAGGAGTTAGATGTAGGTCCTGTGGTTTAAGGTCCCTGAGGTCACATAGATTCAGTTATCACAAGGAAAAGCAAGACAGAGCATTAACAGCTGTTATGTGTTATTGACCTTGCTAAATACAAATGTGCACACATGAAACTTTGATGTTCCACTAAACAAGAGCAGATAGAAAGTTGTACTTTTAGGTGTGGATACTACCAGAAAAGCTCTTGACCCTGCTAAATACAATGATAATTGTAAATATATCTTAACCATTATAGATGTCTTCAACAAAAGAACCTGGGCTCACACATTACTCACAAAATCTGCTATAAATGTAACTAAAGTGATTCCATTTGCTATGTTTTAATGCTGTTTCATCACACCATCAAAAACCTTTTTTTTTTTTGTTTTGTTTTTTAACCCCTTTATTTAATGTGTGTTACTTATGTTTTAATAACCAGAATGCTGGTATATCCACTCACAAAAGTTTCCAAACACATGTCAGACAGCTTGTATCATCTATTTCACTCACAGGCAATGCTTGACAAAAAGGATGCGTTAAAACTTAAAAGACAATGGTCGCATCTGTAGTATGGATAGCTATAAATGTCTAATCAAAGTTTTATGGGCTCATCAGCATGTACAGATTCAGCTCTTACAGTATCACTGGATGCTGTGTTTTGCGTCTGATCCTGGCTTGGTACAGTTTCTGGGTGTGCGGTATTGTGAGTAGCCTCATTTGACAGCTGTGTTGCATTGGCCGATGTATTATGTGCAATGTCTATGACGGCTTCTAATATCTGAGTGTCTTCTTAAACAACATAACAGATTAATAACCAGCTTCACTTTTAATCTGTGAGTTGTGATAAACCGTTGCGCCCTTCGTCATTCAGCATGTGCGCTTAATCTGCTAACTGCGATTCCCCCGTGGCTCCCTTCCTTTCTCAGTATGTGTACTCAGTCCACGACCCATCATACGCAGTCATAAATTGATCTGGGTATCATGGGTCTCTAAGATGTTCGTGGCATTTTACATCGTTCTTGTATCATTTTCCACTATCTGCTGCGCATCAGTCACATATGACTGCAAATAATTTTTATACTTACACATCTTAGCGCTGCTATCGCTAGTGTATGTTATGTCCATGCTGGCTGAAGCGTGTCGCATTAATGCATTTGAGTAACGGTGCATATCTTCCTGAATATGTGCACCACCAGCATATAGATTATTTAAGAACACAATGTCCTGTGTATGCTTGAAACCCACACATTGTCAGTTGAATTTACAAAAGATGCATCAGCGCCACCCTGTGTTTGAAATCCGTACATCGTCAGTGGAATATTGCTGATTTGTTTTGTTTGAATATCTGTTTTGCACAACACAATTACACATATCATCCATTGCTCGTAACGTGTCTACATCATTGTGTGGTGTTGATAATATATCCACTTTTTTATTTGGTGTTGTTTTCTGTACTATTTTGTCACTTTCAGAATAACTTAGTCTTAGTTTTATTCACTGACTTTTAGTGATATTTTTCGTGTTTCTGTTTAATCCATATTGTATGATTTTGCAACTCTATTATTGGATCCATATTATTCGCTTGTGATCCCGCTTTATGGACATCTACAGTTGTTCTGCCGCTTGTACCGGGTAGTATGGCGTTAAGTTTGGCACGACTAGGTAGTTTCACAGACTTTGCCGTTACACGCACAGCATTATCTATAGTGATGCAGTCTTCACAAAATACTGAGATGTTGCTTATGCGGGTTTCTGTAAGCAGACAATAATGGTGTTGTAGGTATATTTTTAATATCTTTTACATTTTGATTTGTTGGCATTTTTAAAACTTTTCATCCGCATAATGCAGCAGGCTCTTTTGGCATCAGATATTAGCTGCTTATTTTCTGTCTTTGATTAGACATTTCAGGTTTTATTCAATGTTTCTTTTAGACCACATATATGCAATCTACGTATCGAAACGATATGCAGATTACGTACAATAGCTACTACGCATGTGCAGTAGCTATTGTTCATTGAATTACGGCAGGGGAAGACGGCCCCTCCGTCTGTGGAAGACGGCCATAGTTCTGGATCTGGCTCAAGGTGTCAAACCATAGCGTTCCCTGTCATTTCATGAAATGTCAAAATTCCCTACCACACAAGATAAAAGAAAAAGCTAACAAATGTGTATGTTTAAAGACGTAAGAGGTAGAGATAGAGGACTGGATCCAGACTTAAGTAAGTGCTTAAAATTAGTTAGTCCTGGCCTAAACCATGTTGATTGCAGGGGGAGTCAAGTTAATTGTATTCTTTGCATGCAGGGATATATCTTTGAATTGGTTACTGCACAGATACTGACCAGCTTTACTATCACACTGTTATTTAGACTTCTAATACTGTTTGCAACAGATGAAATATGACTCCCCTGCAATCAACATGGTTAAGACCAGGAGTAACAAATTTCAAGCACTTAATTAAGTCTGGATCTAGCCCAGAATACGTAAGTTATCTCAAAGAGAAACTTTTGGATTCCAACACTTAAAACCCTTAACACCTTAAATGAAAGTTTAGATAACACTTTTTCTTTAAGTTATTGTAATTTTCCTTTAAGATTCTAAAATGTGCAAATTATATGGTAATGTATAAATGTAACTTTTTCTATAACTCGTGTAATTCCCTTGTAAAATTCTTGCTAAATTGGTATAAATTGTAATAAACTTAGTTGCAATGTTTTAATTGATAAATATACTAAGAAACTTGTTACATTAATAATCAGTCGTTACAAATTGTAACCTTGTGAATTAAACTTTGAATAACTTATGTCGTCCTACCGACATCTAGTGGACATAGTGTAAATTTGTCTATACTGATTAATTAAAAATTCTTTATTTGTTTCCTGCAATATGAAATTTATAAATTATCTAAATGAGTCATTTTATAGTGTGAAATCTATACCTCATTTAAACCAGTACACTTGAATTGAATTTCTAATTGAGGCTTGGTTTTAGTGAAATGAAACGGAGGCTTGAATTGGTCTCTTAGCAAAGTATTGAATGTGGAGGCCATCCCCATAGAGTAAATTAAACGTCCCTTCTAACTAATTAGTGGCAGGTAATGTTTGGTTACCGCAGCCCATAAGTACGTTGGAAATCTGTAGTTGTAACACTCCCTGATGAAGTCTTAAAAGATGAAACACATCGGAGAAATGCTAGTCACCCATCATGCTATCAACAGCTGATTCAGTCAAGTGTATAATAGGTACGTTAAAGAAATTAAAAACGATTGTACTATAAAGCATTGCGAAAACTAAAGAAACTACTTATGTTTATAAATATAGCTGTCCCAAGTTTACTGACTGTGATGGGTTAGTATAAACATTAGCAGGAGGTGACAGATGCTGGTAAATGTATAATCTGTATTTCAGTCATTGCTAAATATTGAACATTGTGCAATTTACTCTGTTGAATTACAAATACAATATGTATGAACAGCTGCAACAAGCTATGTAGAACTGTATGTTGTTTGAAAAAATTAAAAATAAAAAGTTAAACAAAAACAGCTGATTCGGTCTCACTGCGGAACTTTTCTGTATGGGACTCAGGATGCTGAATGTTATTGCATCTCCTTTTTTAGGTCTAACCAAATCTCTCCCTCCTCCACCTCTAGGGATGCAGGGGGGGAGCTGGGAAGACTTCCCCCAAAAAATTTAAAGGTACAATAATTGAACCTAAAATATTTACAACTTATCAACTAGAATTCTTACTGATCAAGAAAAATCGCCTTTGCAGAAGGGTTTAAATTTTGCCCCATTATTTAAGCCGAACTTATTCAACCATTTTGTTGATTTGAAGAGGTTCACACGGGATTTATGCAGGAATAAATTCTCTGTCCAAACAGGACAGTTTGGGATTTCCTGCAGAGGTCCCGTATGAGTTGTTAACCACTCAAGAACAGTCAGTGATTGCTATACAGATGGAAAATAATAACGCAACAACACCCTCTACTACATTGACTTCTTTAAAAAAAGAATACAGAATTTTACCCACAACAATACAAAAATAATTTTATTGAAACATTTTACCAAGCCACTTTGAGAGACTTCAAAGTGCTATGCCAAAAGAATGAAAAGTCATAATCTTAATATCTTCAAGACAATCTTAATAAAGAGAAAAAGCGGCAATGAAATCTTTGATGAAGGACAACAAAATAGTTATTAAAACTGCTGACAAAGGGGGGGTTGTTATATTAGAAAGATCTGATTGCATTAAGGAGGTTAATAGACAACTACAAAATGAAGAATTTTATGAGAACCTCAAAACAAATCCAAGTACTGAGTATTATATTGAGCATAAGAATCTTATCTTTAAAGCTAAAGATTCTAATCTGATTTCTATAGATACTTTTAATTTTCTGCTTGTTAAATTCCTAGTGACCCCAACTTTCTATTTTCTCCCTAAAATTCATTAATCACTCACTACAGCTCCTGGCCATCCCATAATTTCTGGTGTAGGGTCACTCACTTCCAACCTTTCACATTTTGTTGATATATCTAATGAGTTACAGCACTTTATCACTGATAGTATAAAATTTATTTTGAAACAATTTTTTTCTTTTCCAGGGGTGCTACTATCAAAAGCGCCTCGGGACTGCCATGGGGACGAGGTTCGCCCCAAGCAATGTCAACTTGTATATGGGCCTCCTTATATAATAAATCATATGGGAGGGTCCTTTTGGGACAAACCAGGCGTACTATGGCAGATATATTGATGATTTGTTCTTTAGTTGGGATGGTGATTCTGTTATTCAATTCACACAACACTTTAATAATAATAATTTTCACCTTACGTTCACACACCAATCTAGCACTTCACCTATCAATTTTCTAGACATTTCAGTTGAGGTCACTGGGAATAAATTGAGCACTTCCACCAATCTATACAAGTTGCCATAAAAACATAAGTTGGCTGAATGGTGTTCCAACCAGCCAATTTATCAGACGCCGTAGAAGAAAAAATGAAGGTTGGTTGGATCTAACTGGGTTAAACACCGAGGTTAGGCCTGGCAGGTTTTTAGGTAGTATCAGGGATAAGTTTAATTTTGGAGGGAACCAATTAGGGGGTGAGTGTATTTGATTAGGTTAGGGTTGGCCTATGAGGATATATGTGTCAGTGACAGGATAGCTCCCTTGGTGATAGTGGGGATATAAATGGTGTAGTTGGAGGGTATGAGGCAGATTTTTCTCCTCAGGACAAGTGGTGGTGGCGATCTGATTATTTGGTGCTACACTCTGCTTCTGGATTGGTGTTGTACTGGACTATTTTTTACTTAATTTAATGTTTTATTTTTACTGTTTTAATTTAATTTATTTAGTTTATTTTTAGTAGATTTGTTGATTTATTCTATTTCATTTAAGGTGTTAGGGTTTGAGTTTATTATTATTTAGCCTGTTAATTTTTGGATTTTTGGCAATGTTTGGCCATCAGGCTGGCAGAGTTGTGAGGCGTGATGTGGTGACTGGAGTGAGAGAGAGCTTACTGGTGGCTCGGGGGAGAGGACGCCTGCGAGGATCGGAAGGAGTGTCCATTGCAGGTTCGAGCAGACAGGCAGATCTGGCAGCTGATGCAGGAGAAGTGTTATGAGTTGGAGGCCGGGCGCGGCGTCGCAATGACGTCTCAGCGTCGTCTTGGCAACGGCACGATGCTTATCCCACGGTGCCGGTGGTAGGAGAGTAAGGATCCGGAGGCCAGCGCCGGATGCTTTCTGCATCACTGGTGGATGATGAGGGCGGTGTGGTGAGCAACGTGGCAGCTATAAAAGATGTGGGGTCAGCTGGCTATGTGAGGAGAGTGAGGAAAAGTGGCAGCGTTGTTAAAAGTGGGATAATAGTGAAAAGGGTGTCTGTGAGGAGGTTATGCAGAAAGTTTTGGGAGGTATGGGTGAAGCAAAAAATAGAAGGAAAGCTGCTGTGGAAGGTCAATTGGTGCAGGGTAAACATAAGGATCAGGTAATGGAGCGTTCTGCGGTCCCCAATATTTTTTCTCAAACTGCTAATTTACAGTATGGAAACAGCAATAGTATGAGATCTAATGATATGTTAATTGACAATTATATTTTGAATTCGTTGATCAGGATGGGACTGATGGGATTACAGTCACTGCGTGAGTCTACAATGTGCAAAAAAAGGCAAGGTAACAGAAATCACCCAGCTGTTTCTGCTAGCAATCCCGAGACGATGGAGCATGTAACCGGTGCATCGCATGCGGGCCATCTGGGTGGCTTATGGGCGAATCTGGATGGAGATGGTCTGCCGGTGACTGGCGAGTGTCCTGAGGAAATGGATTCATTGTCAGAAATTGTTTCCACTGAAATGTCATTGTTTAGTGGTAGTTCTGTTAAGTCACCTAGCCGTCCCCGTAAACTTTAAAAAATGCTTGAAAAGCAGTTAAATAAAAAAGATCAAAGGAAGAGAAAGGGCTTAGATAAGTACAAGTCGTTGGATTCTTTTGAGCATTTGTCAGGAGATCAAATGGCATACTGTGCATACACGGGTTTATCCAGGGGCGTAAGAGAGAGTGTAAAGAAAAGGATACGCAAAGGTCAGTTTGTGGACATGTATACTATTACAGAGAAAACCAAAAAAGAATTGACTTGCTCTTATAAAGAAAGGGGTGTCTGAAGATCAGGCTAGAACTTATGCTAAGTGGATGTCTGTGATGTTGTAGTTTGGTGCAGTTTATTTGGAGACAAGACCTAAGGAATATATGGGCATTCTGCGGTATAACATCAGATTCACGAAATTTGCCAAATATAGGAATTCTATGTGGCGGCTTTATGATGAACAGTTTAGAAGGAAGCAAAATCTTCAGGCCAGTTTGAAGCTGTCATTTAGGGATGTGGAATTATGGATTGAACTTAATCAGCCTGTGCGAGAAGGTAATCTGTCCTTTCTGGCAAGGAGGTACAATGGAAATAAGAGAGCAGGCAGTTCACAGCAAGGAAAAGGTAAATGCTATGGGTTCCATTACTCTAGCTGTGCAAAATGTCCCTTTACGCATTCCTGTCTCAAATGCGGAGACAGGAATTGTGGCAAGCCCATTAATAAAAAGGGAAATGACAAGCCTGCAGTTAACACAGGTTCAAACATTAGCCAGATCTCCCGTTAAGGTGCATAAGATTAAGGAATGGCTACAGCGTTATCCTGACAAAGGAGCGGCCAGGTTTTTGGAGTTTGTTTTTTCTAAAGGTTTTGTATTTCCGGTATTTGGATCAATTTCTTTGGTAGCTCATGGTAATTTGAAATCTGTTGAGGTTAGGAAAAAATTGGAAAAAGAATTGAAATTGGGTCGGATTTGTGGCCCCTTTTGTGAAGCTCCTCTACCTGACTTGGTTGTGTCCCCCAGTGGAATAGTCCCTAAAAAAGAGCCTGGAAAATTCAGGCTCATTCAGCACTTGTCTCTTTTCCAAGAGGTTATTCATTTAGTGACGCAATTCCTTTGTAGGGTACAATATCAATCATTTGAGGAAGCTTTGTTAATAGTTAAAAGTTATAGTTTTGGAGCTTTGTTGGCAAAAGTTGATATAGAATCTGCATTCAGTATTATGGGTTTTAAATGGGAGAATGAGTTTTATGTTGACAGGTGCCTCCCTATGGGTTGTGATGTTTCTTGAGCCTTCTTTGAAGTTTTTAGTTCCTGTCTGCATTGGTGTATTACAGCGGGGACTCGTTGTAAAGGGGTTTCGCATTATCTTGACAAATTTTTTTGTTAGTTGGCCCCGGTGGTTCCTTGGTTTGTGCGAAGATGCTTATCTCAGTTCAAGCTTTATTTATCTCTCTGGGATTAACTGCGGAGAAAATAGAAGGCCCTGTGAGTTGTTTGTCTGACTTGGGTATGGAAGTGGATACGGTGGCAGGAGAGTGTAGACTTTCTGCGGAAAAAATTGTGGCTGTAAAAAAAAAAAAAAAAAAAGGAAAAAATATCTTACGCCATAGCCAGAAAGAAAATAACATTGTAGGAGCTTCAGTTTTTGATTGGTTCATTGAATTTCTCATGTTTAGTGATACCGGTTGGTAAAATATTCTGTAGGAAGTTAGTTTGTCGGTAGGGATTAAAAACCCCACACCATAGGGTTTGATTGTATTGGGAAGTTTGCAGTGATTTAGAAGTTCGGCAAAGTTCTCTAACTGATTTTAATGGGGTTAGAATTTGGCCTTCCCCTCCTATGTCGTCTGAGGAATTACAAATTTAGATCGATGCAGCTGGCGCTTTTGGATTTTGGTGCTTATTTTGACAGTCATTGGTCTTTTAAGGGGTGGCCGGAGGAATGGCGTTCTAAGGGTTTTTGTGCAAATTTGGTATTACTAGAACTGTTTCCTATTGTTGTGGCTTTAGGTTATTAGAGCAGCAAAGGCACAAATTGAAGAAAAACTGTCCCACTTGGTACAAAAAGGGGACAAAAGCTTTTTTAGGTATATAAATGAAAGGCGAAAAACAAAGGAGGGTATCGTAAGACTCAAAATGGAAAGTGGAATTCTTATTAAGAGTGAAAGGGCTATGGCAGATCATCTTAACAAGTATTTCTGTTCAATATTCACAAAAGAAAGAGAGGGGAAGGGTCCACTTTTGAATGGGAAGACTATTAATACAGTGGGGGCAATTACTACTACTTTTACTGAGGA